>CAUYRT010006654.1:0-14182 GCA_963574885.1 Lepilemur ruficaudatus
CACTGCAGAGTTTTACCAAACATACAAAAAAGATCTCATACCCATTCTACAGAAATTATTCCACAACATTGAGAAGGATGGAATCCTTCCGAATTCATTCTATGAAGCGAACATCACTTTAATTCCAAAACCAGGAAAGGACCCAACAAAAAAAAAAGAGAAAATTACAGACCAATATTCCTTATGAATATAAATGCAAAAATCCTCAACAAAATTTTAGCTAATAGAATTCAGCAGCACATCAAAAAAATAATTCATCATGACCAGGTGGGCTTTATTCCAGGGATGCAAGGCTGGTTCAACATTTGCAAATCTATAAATGCAATTTGCCTCTAAATAAAACCAAGAACAAAGACCATTATGTTTCCACTATTTAGAATAGCATGAACTAGGTTTGGGATTTTCCCTGGTGGGTGTTTAACAAAATGAATGCTATGGTCATTGACTAAATGCTGTCACCTAAGAAGTCTTGATATTTCCTCTGAGCTAGCCTATAGATATCTTTTAAGTAAAGAAGTAAACTATATGATTCTTTTGGTAGAAGAGATTCATTAGCTACCCATATATTCATTAAGGTAGTAAGTAGAGGACTAAGGAATTCTTGGGTTTGCTGCATAAGCAAAGGGATTTTGTAAAGAGTTTACTGGATGCTTCTGTGTACCAGGGGCAGAATAAACCATCACATATGCATACAAGAAACAAAAACAAAAAACAAAGCAAAACAAAAACCCTAAATAGTTGATTTTGTAATTAGATAGGTTGATATAAATTCTAGCCTTTTTGCCTACCTTCAAAGTTTAAATTATTCACCCATATTTCATGATATTTGCATAAGATTGGTTAATCATTTCCACTGGAGCTACTAGGGAGGCCAGTTCTTATAGTATTTTCTCCATGTGATGTTAATTAGCATATTAGTAAACTCTACCTTTGATTTTAAACAAGACATGTTTAACTTCACTCTGCTAATCTTTTTCTTCCATGTTGTAATTTTCCTTTTGTTTTCCAAAAAGTAGTATTGATTAATGTATCTAATATTATGATTTCTAATATCTGCCAAGGAGCTGCTTATTTTTAGGTACAAAAGTCATATCTATTAATATATAAAATTTTCATTAATTCTCTTATGGTAAAATATTGGCAAATGCCTTGAAGGAACCACAAAGATAGTCACTTAAGAAAAGGTTTTGTTTCTGAATAGAACATCCTTAAAAGAGTTTCTCAGGAGTCTGATATGTTAGCCAATTAAATGATCTGAATTGGTAAATTAACCTTCATGTATTACTTTTTGGACAGTCCCCAAATTGCCATCTTTGATACTCAGCTAGTTGGCCAGTTGATTTTTCACTTGAAGTTCATGTATCCCTTTGCTGGGTGGTCTACTGAAAGAGACTTGTTTTACTGGGCATTTATTTAAATGAAAGTCATTAATTTGAATGCGTAGGCACAAAATCAGATTGAAAAGTGCTGATATAGCATTATCAAATATCTGTTTCACAAGTACTAGTTGAAATCATTATCACATCTCATGTTGTCTATTGCCAGTGTCCCTCGCCTGGCCTCCCATCTTCCACATTTGTCCCTGTCATATCCATTCACAAAGAAAATAAATACAGTGCTCTTTAAGAAACAAAAACTGTATCATGGTGCATCAACACTTTGGAGTCCTTCAAAGAATTCCCATTACATTTATAATAAAACCCAAACTCCTTACCTCTGTTCTGCATGGTCTAGTTGACCAGAGACTAACTCTCAAGTGTTCTCTGTCAGTGTGATTTTCCTTAGTGTTCACAAAACTCTTCTCATCCTTAGGTCTCAGTTTAATTGTCACTTTCTCAGAAATATCAGTTTTTAACAACGTGGCTGGCATTAATGGATTTACTAAAAAAAACTGTGAGGAGTGGTAAGGATAGAAAACAAACAGAAATGAGTTGGCCAGAAACACGTGAGAAAATGGAGACAACATGTATAGAAAACTGTTTCCAGTATTAACTGCTGTTCTGGGAAGAGCAAACTGGAGGAACATGTGAGAACCAAGGGATCACTTTTTAAGATGTGATGAAAATTAAGCATGTCTAAATATCATTAGGAATGATACAAATGATATACAGGAGTTGAAGTTACACGAGAAAGAAAGGTTATGTGATAGTGTAAAGCTCTTAATTTGGCAGCATGGTGTACGACTCTGAGCGGGATGGATTTATTGCCCATTATTTGTGTGTGTATCAGGGTGGGGGACCCTCCATAGAGAGAGGAGAGGATGCATGTATGTGTTAAGTCAGGCTAGAGGTTTGAGAGCATTTGGAAATTAATGTCACAATGTTATTGGCAATGCCTATAACAGCAAGCATGGATACCTATTGGGTACAATGTACACTATTCAGGTGATTGATACCTTCAAAACCCTGATTGCACCACTATATAATTCATCCATGTAACAAAAAACCATTTGTATCCCCAAAATATATTAAAATACAAAAAAGCATTTTGAATATAATTTTCTAATTCTGCATGTGTTTATCAGCACACGCTGTCACTGAGTTTCAATATAAGATTTTATTTAAAAGAGATAATAAGTAATTAATTCTAATATATTTGTATTTTTCTAGGTACTTGTGTAACTTTGATTTCAAAGGTGAGTAGGTAGTTCAAGTTTCGAAAACTGTTACTGAGAAAAGGATTATGTCTTCCTTTTCTCTAGTATCTCCTTCTAGAGCCTACTTTTATGTTCAACGTGACATAAAAACTGTAAATACTTGAGTAATTAGGTCATGATAGTGTACTCTCATTTCCTTCACTCTCTCCTTTTATTTTTCTTCCTAACTTTTGTAATCAAAACCCATGACTCAAAATTCACTTATTGAGTTCCAAGGACTGTGAACTGTTCTAGAGTTAAGATGATACATAATTTAATTCCTTGCATGGAATTAGTTACTGGAAGAGGGAGTGGGTCAGGACTTAGGGTGACCTGAGTGCTCATTACATAGGTGTGTTCACTTTGGGAAAATTTATTGAGTGGCAAGTTTGTGTTTTGTGCACTTTTTATATTATGATATGTATGCAGAAATATGAATATACTAATACAAAGAATAGTCCATAATGTACACCCTATATAAAAGTGTATAAGGAATATATAAACAGTATTTACATAAATATAACCAGTGTCACATTACAATTATGTACAGATCCCATCCAAATACTCTCTTGAAACTGCTATCTTAAATGCCTCCAGTAATTTCCTAATCAAATGCAATGACTCATTTTGAGTAAATATTGTACATAAGCTTTCCGACCACCAAATGCTCTATTTTCTTCAATACTGGACTCAATTCTTCTGGGTCTGTATATATCCCAATGTACCTTCTCTTTTCTGTTTCTATCTCATGAAGAACCCATCCTTTCCTGAATTTTGAACTGTCATTGCTACCTGTATGACTCCTAGCATCATCTTTCTTGTTCTTTTTACCAGGTCTCAGATCAAAATTCAAGGCTGCTAACTGACCATATCTACTAGTAATGAAAATGCATTATTTCATCCTCTCCTTCTTTCTCCTGGCACATTTGTGTAAAAACTCTATCATCTATCAGTTTCTGGTTTCATGTGAGGCTTGTTCCTTTCTTTTGCAAAAGGTGATATATTTTAGTAAGCACTTAGGAAACATTAGTTTTTTTATGGAAATCTTGCCATCAACAAACTTTGTTGCATTATTTAATAGCCAATTTTAGAGGACCAAATGTTAGTGAAAGTAATTGTAAGTGATCTTAAGTATATGTCATTATCAAACTTTTATACTTTAAAACAGTAAAAATGTTGGAATCTTTGGATTTTAGTTTTATAGGAGCACATAATATTTGTTTCACATACTGAAGTCTATAGGTCTATAACTTTTAATAAATAGCATCCTGTTCAGGGATTTTTCTGTTTTTCGTGTTTCTGAGTGCCATCTTGACTTCTCAGAAAACTGTAAACTGATAAATGGATATTACAATTGTCTCTCATACTCATCTTAGCTTTCAAGGTGAGAAGTCAGCATTTGTTGAAAATCTGATGTGACTTCTGATGGTTTTATGAAAAATATGTGTCTACAGCATTATGTGATACTTATTACAGTTACACGTGCATTCGAAGCAAAATGAGAAGATATTTCATGAAGGGAACAGACAAGAAAACACCTTTGTTTTTGTTCTAGGAGACATTATGAAGAACAATATTGTGGGTGTTTTCAAAGTCTCTATCATCATTTTAAAAAATAATATAAATCCCAAATACAGAGTACAATTGTTTCTTATTAAGATTACAGGGGAAAATCTTCTTAAAGTTTATTTTGTATTTGATTAACATGATATAGTTATCACTTTCAGGTTTTGGTACTAAATGTTACAGTTTTATACGAAATATTATCCATAAATATAAATTAAGCATTTTTTGGGAAAATATTTATATAAAATAACTATAAAAACTAGATCAAGGTTATGAGATGTTATTGGTACTCACATAATATTTGAATAAAAGGCCTAACATTACACTAAAAATACCATATTCTTATATGCCGTAGATTAAATATACCTCTGGTCTTTGAAGAAGAAATAAAGCTTTAGGAAGAGAGGAAAAGAATAACTGTAGTAACAACTTGCAGAAAAGATGCACAGCATTTTATAGACAGCAGTTTAGGCTAAATATGAAAGTAGCTAGATATATCCTCATTAATTTTGGGCTGGAACTTGGTTGTAGGAAGTGGTGGACAATGTCAGATGTGGGTGTAGGAAGGAAGTCAAATATGCTAGCTGAATAGTTCCTGGAGAGTATAATCTCACTCCAAGTATTTTTTTAGCATCAAGGGTGATATAGAAATGCTGAGAGATAGCTGGGTAGGTAGACAGGTTAGGAGAGCACCTTCCAGAAGTATTCAGTGTTAGGTGACATAGACAGATGGATGTTGCCTCTCTATAGTTTGTTCTTTCTGAAGTCGAACTTGAATTCAGAAATTGTACTTAGTTTTGAAAGTTTATATAGCAGTAGTAAGGGAGGGGCCTGGTATGGGAAGAAGTAGGCTACTGGTCAGGTGTTGATTAAGATAGGGCCTCCTTGACAATAAGCTGGGAAGCATTGGAGCTAGAGTGTATTCCTATAATGCAAAGTCAAAATAGAACTGGTAACATCAGTTGATTTAATAATGAATCATTCACTAAACTAAATTTTCTCTTTTAACAACATGCTAAATCTGAAGCCTGGGGGAAAGCTCAGTGTGAATCAAGTGTCTCCAGCTGTGGAGAGAGGAAAGGTATAGGGTTAGATTACCTTTTTAATACGCCTTTTTACTATGCCTTCTATATTTAAACTTTACATGAAAACTATGGAAGGGAAAAATTAAACCAACATGAGAGAATAAACCTGACCTCACAGTCTGTATACTTTGAAAGAGATCTGAGAATATAACAAATTTCCATTTGCCCCTGATGAAGTTTAACATTTTAGTTAATACAAACTATTCATTTCCTTTAAAAATGATAAGCTCTTTGCTAGGTAATTTTTGACAAATTGTTTTGTCTTGGAAATTCTGTTTTCAGTATAGTTGTAGGGACCAAAATGATGTAGAAAATAACAATGGAACAAAATAGCATGACATAATAATTCTTATGTTGTTTATTTGTCTATAAGCCACTAGTTCATGAATTAGTTTTGGTATTTAAGTGATTATAAGGTAGTGTGTATATACATAGTCATACACACACACATATATTTATGGAGGCAATAGCTTCTTATATAATTAATTTTTTTCTCAAGAGTTACAGCTCAATTTATTCTGCTTGGGGAGAAATTAAGTGTTCTGAGAAATGAGTTCATTAGTTTGATGCTATTTAATTACTTTCTTTTTAAATAGAAATAAAATAAGCCTAGGAAACAAGCACAAAAAACATCTCAACTGTGAAAAAAACTAATAGAAAAGAATTTATTTCAGAGGCCCAAAGACTTCCAGAGTATAGTTTTCAAGGGACAAGTGCATAATAAAAATCATAAGGTCCCCTTTTCCCACATTCAGCATCCTAAAATTACCTAGGAAGCCTCATTTCAAGGAAATAAAAGACATCCAGTGTTTGGCAAGGAGAGAAAATGCATTGTATCAGTAGTGTTTGCTTCTCTTCCTCTGTGATAAACTACTTTTCCAAGGTTTTCCATCATGCCATCTCCTGAGTCAGCCTCTAGAGCGCAAATGAAGAGAAGCAGCTGTATTAGTGTTATCACCCTGAAAGGTGAATGGGCTGCCATTTCTAATATTGTTGCCACTAACTTACGTAGCTAAGTGCCAAGATCCATGGGCATTGTCATTCAACGATAGGATTATATACTGCCACGGCGAGACTCATAATGATGGCATAGGGTAATCTCTTCAAGATTAGGTTTCTGTCAAGACCATAATTCTTATAAAATTGGCCTCAGGAATTATAGTCCACTAAGTTCTAGATAAAGTAATAATTAATTATAGTCAGTAGAGTATGTAGAAAAGTGACAGCATTATTGCTGAATACACACAAAAAAGGAACTTGTTTAATTAAGTGACAGTATAAGAAGTCATGTTTGGAATTCTAATGAGAACCATGACTGGAAACTTCTGGCCTTTGGCCAAACCAGGTAAAGTCAAACCCGAAGAGTAATTTTTAGAGGTGAATAAAGAATAATTTAGTAACAAAGTAAAAGAAATTGAAAGCAGAAAAATGTCTCTTGTACTTCCAAATGAGGTATAGGCTGTTTTCTTCCTTTTTCTTCCTTTTTCTTTCTTCCTTTATTTTGGCTCAGTGGTATCAAAGGCCTCTCAATGATTACATTAACTCTATAAGTGTAAAACAAGCTAGAATTATGCCTAGAGCTAAATTCCTTGATCATTTCACTAAACAGTATAGCAGTATAAATAGTGAAGTTATATTACAGTGTGAGCAAAACTCACCCCCCTTATATCAATGGCTATATCACTTTTTTTTTCTTATTAGCACAAATCCACTGCAAGTTTGGGTGTCCGTCTAAGTAAACTGTCCTTCATACTCAGTGATTTAAACTACTTTCCTTTTTTGCTTCCACCATCTTATATAAGGCCAAGTGGGCCTTATACTGCCATTTAAAAGTGACCTATGCCACATCTGATGAATCACATGTCCACACCTTATATATTGGAGAAAGGTAAGGACAACTTTTCTGCATATCCTGAGGTCGAGATGAGAACTGGTATTAGGAAATAGTTTTAATGTTCACAGTAGGCATTTATCAGATAGTGTTAGCCATCTCTTCATAAAGGAGATGACTGTTGTTCACACTGATCATTTAAATCATCTTCCTTGCAAAAAAACAACCCCAAGTTTCTCCATTCATTCCCAGAAATATCTATTTAGGATAGATAGGAACTCTGACTTCCCACAGAGTATATAATACAAACTACTCATTTTCAAAAGTCTAGAATTAGAAAAAGTTCAACATAAAATTACAGAAAGTCACCATAAGATTTTCCACTATTTTGGAAATAGAAAATTAAATAGAGGATTATTATAATTTAAAGAACTAATTAAAATTAGTAAGTCTACCATTGTTCTATTAGATACTATATTAATATTATGGCCAGGGTTGTGCTAAAGTAAAAAAAAAAAAAACCCACACCTCTCAGCAGCTTACCACAACAAAATTTCATTTCTAAGATACATAGTTGGGAAAAACCTAAAGGTATGCATAAGAGTTTGGGAGGAAAAAAAACATAATAAGAGATTTATAAAAATATAAGTTTACAGGGTTAATTCTTCCCTTTCCTGTTTTCTTTATTCACCATAAACAATTTTTGTTTCCCTTGCAAAATTTGAATTTGCAAATAAAACGTCTTGATATAAAAGCTTAGGCTTACTTGATTTATGTTAGAATTACTTATTTGTATAGTCAACAAGTTTTAAACCTTTATTTGACAATTAACATGTTTATTTATATTTTCTTTCCTTTTTAATAAACATGAGTTTTTAAGCACTAATTATTGCAGCATGAATAGAAGTAGTTATTATCTTGGAAAATAGATATGATACAGATATTGACTTTTGGTGCAGTGTATGAACATAGAGATTTATCGACCTGGAAGAGAAGGTCAATATTTGTCCTGAGAGACAATAAATCTAGATGTTCAACAAAATACAAAGTCAATATTTATGTTAATACCTATATTTAGAATACCTGTCCAAAATCTCTGGAAATTTCTCTATAGTTTAATTTCTTCATCCTTGGAAAGTACGTAATTGTAAATAGACCTTGAAACAAAGTTTACAAGTAAGACAAATAAATTTATCAGTGAATGATTCAGAAGTAGATTGGCATGAATTTTATAACAGTCTCTTCTGCAAAAGAGTGGCATTTTATTTGAAACGTGCAAACTTTATAAAAATTATGTGATTCATTAAACTATAATTTACTTTATAATTAACTAAGCAAATAACTGATTTGTTTAGTTAACACCATTGCACTAAAGTACATTTTAACAGCTACAATGCATATATTAATAGACCAGGAACTCTAAAGTGTATAAATAAAATGTCACTTCTCCTAGATTCTGATTGTCACTTTTGTCTCTTTAGACATGTAAGGCATTTCTTTGTAAATATATGACAGCTTTTTAAGTACAATCTTCATAATCTTATTCCATTGCTTTTTTCCTTAGGCATAGCCATTTTATTAGCACAGCACATAATTGATTAGAGTGCTTCTCCCACTAAGAGATACATGTTATATATAGACTGTATAGTATTGATTTCAGAAGGAAACGTTCAAGAAAGGACTTGCACTCATCAAAACAAAATTAAGTATCTCCCACCAAATATCCCTCCCTGTCAACTTTCTGTTACTGGATTGTCCACCTTCGAAATCACCTGGGCTAATGCAGGGTTCATTGACTTTTCTCTGTCCTTAATCTTCTATTTTTAATTTACAGTGAATGTCTGAGCCCATGCACTTAACTTTATCCCCATCTTCTATCATTGAAATAGCAAATGACTAATTTTAATAGGAAAAAAAAGTCCCAGAACTGGAAAGCAGTATCAGAAACTAGACAAAGAAACTCAAACTAACAGGGACTGAAGACAAAGGTAGGCCATGGACAATTAGTATAAGTGAATGTTGGTCTTATAAATACTTGTGAAAAGTACACTGCTGCCATAGCTGTCGTAGTCCCTGAAGAACAAAGTTTCTGTGAGAGCAGCACTCTTTGTCTACACTTGTCATGAAGGACACACTAAGTAAGTGAAGACATTTCTCACAAAGGCTTCTGAAATGAGTAAGTGTGCTGGTTCAGAAAAGTCTATTCCAACTAGTATTTGGAAAAATCATTCAGGTTAACAGCTAAACTCTGATTTTTACTACTTTCTGTGGAAATTTGACCTGTAATCTTACAGATTACACTTCTAAAAAACAAACCAAAGAAACTTAACTGAATCACACTGAATACAAACATTGTCTGAAAGAACAACCTTAACACCCTAAACTGGAGATACATCGATCATCCTCTACTTATAGCATACAGACAAATTTCCACACATATGAGATCCAAAATATGGAGGCTACTTCATATGTGTGTTTGTGTGTCTGTGTCTGTGTATCTCTTACCTAATCTTCTATTAACCTTCAACAGCTCATTTGGTAATTTATAGCCTTCTAAAAATTCAATTATTAGATTGTTTTATGTGTATGTTCCTGGAGAGTAGTCACTCACCTATCGATATCTAACTGAAAAAATATGCATTTATTGCCTAATATGAGTCATTCTTAGGCTGTTTGCTGTTCTCTGGGTTTATTATAATGAGTTTGATCGATAGACCCTTCCTCATGAAACTTATATAAGGAAAGGTATTAATAAAGCAATCATACAAAGAAATATCTATTGGCAAAATGTACTGAAATTAAATGAAGAAAACACATAGGGGACTTTAGAGCATATAACGGGGGAACTAACCCGAGGCTTAAATAAAAAAACCTGGTATTGGAACTGACATTCGAAAAATTATTATCAGTTAGGTAGACAAAAGAAGTGATCTAGGAAAGAGTATTCCAGAAGAAGCAATACGTTATTCAAGAGCCTGAGGTAGAAAGGAGCACAGCTAATTAGAGGAAATGAAAGAAGGGCCCTTGGCTGGAACAAAGTGAATGAGGAAAGAATAATCCGAGGTGAGGCCGAAGAAGCAGACAGGGAGAAAACCATTCATCTGTAGTGTCCTTATAGCTTATGTCACATAGCTTTTTGTTGTTGTTGTTTTCGTAGAGGCAAAACATTTTAATCTGGAAAGTAACATGATCAATTTTGCATTTTAAAAAATGCTTACCCAGTAGAGAATGGACTAGAGGGGCCAAGAGTGGTTGAGGAGACATAGGAAACAAGCTGATCCCTAGTGCATGCTAGACATGACAATGAATAGCTTAGGTGGTGATAGTGGAGATGGGGAAAAGTTGATGTGTTGGAGGAATGTTTTAGTAGATAAAATTGATATAATTTGTTGATGATTTGAATGGAAGGTGAAGGAGAGAGACATGTCAAAGGATGACTCCCTAATTTTGGTCTGAAGACATGGTGGACTAATCTAGAAGATATGGGAATGATTACAATTTTAGGTATGTGGAGTTTAAGATTCCTTTGAGACATTCAAGTGTTGGTGAAAGTTTGATAGATAGGTTGGCAATTAAGTAACAGTTTTGGCTGGGAATAAATACGTGTGGATTAGAGAAAGGAAGAGTAGAGTGGGAAGAGGTGACCAAGATCAAATATTGAAAAATTCAAACATTTAAAGGCTGAGTTAAAGAAGATAAGCTGGTGAGAGAAATTGAAGAGTGGATCAAAATGAGGAAAAGTTTCCATTGGATTTAACAACATGGAAGTCATTTGTAGACTTAGAGTGATTCACTTTGATGACAGTGGCAGAGAGGCAATAAAATGAGTTGGAAGAGTAAATGAAATATGAAAAAGTAAAAACAATGACTATGAATAACACTGTGTAGGAGTCAGAGACATATCTGTTAGAATGGAGCATGTATATATTGTAGATGTTCAATAAATAATTGTCAAATCAAATGAGAAATTAATTTATATGATTCCCTTCAAATGATTAGTGCAATATTGAAATGACTAGCATTGAAATCTTGCTACTTATTAGGCTTTCATTTAATCCTTCTAAATCATCTTGTGAGGTAGATGATACTGTTTCAATTTTGCATATAAGAAAACTGAGATTCAGAGAGGTTATGCAGTTGCCCAGGTTCACACACCCAAGAAATGGCTGAATGGGAGTGTGATGCAAGTCTGTCTTCAGAGTCTATTTTCTCCTAGAATATGTCAACTTATTTGATCACGAAAGTCTATTTTCTATAGCTGGAGAAAGTCCTAGGAATGTATTTTTTAGGCCTAACTTTCTCTGCACTATATACTATAAACTATACATGGAGGTCCATTTAGAATCAGAGATGCTCAACCTTGGCTAGACATTCATTAACCTAGAATGCTTTTCAAAAAAACGGATACCTGGGCCCCACCCTGAGACTGTCTGAGAGTGAAAACTGGGGATTGATATTTTTTCTTTTTTAAAAATGTCCCAATTCTAATATACTACTAGAATTGAGAAAAGCTTGCTTCAGAGTGATCATTAATTAATAAAAACCTACTGGCCTAAATTATAAACAAGTTTATTCTAATGATACCTTAATAGTTTCAACTCTGAATATGTTTATTTCTTTGGGAAAAAGTAGAGAACATATCAACTGGACACAGACAGGTGAACATGTCAGGCAATGATTGCTAAGAATCAGGATGACACCAAAGGCTTCATAAATCTTGATTTGTCTTATGTGGATTACTTTGATCAGTAGGAACATGTCTTCTCACCTGATTGTTGGGATACATTTTCAATGACCTGCTGATAGAGGTGCTTTTCACCTGAAATAAAGAGGAAAGACCCAGTGCTAAGAGAAATATAGGATGCTGAGTTTAGTACCTACTTCCCTTTTCTCCCATTAGTATGTGTGGACTCTAGAGGGGCTAGATTATGAGACTACCTCTGGATAGAGATCTTTATTTCTCCTCCTGATTGCCTGAAGGACGGTGGAAATTGACAATAAAATTCTATTGTGGTGTTTAACCTGAGTGTTTGTATAGTTGTATGTTCCTCATTGTGCAACAAAAGTCCTAAAATGAACCCGAATATCAAGACAAAAAATATTTTCAAGCTTAGTTCAGAATTCATTTACCATAAAGGGAAAATTCTCATAGGGTTATGCAGGCAAAATGAAAGATTTTCCATTTTCAGTTGCTACTCTTTGTTACTGCTGTGCACTACAGTGGCTGCTTTGGGACTAGAAACTACAAAGTTTTACCCTTTTCAAAAGATAAAACACATCTGACATCATAACACATCAACCACTGTTAAAAATGGTAACTTTAATTGTCATCATTCTTCCTTACAATTTCAGTAGGTTTGAGTTGTAACCCATGGTGAGCATGGTGAGAGGATGGCGCATACATAATTCACTTTTAATAACACAGATATCTTTGATTTCCTTCCCCCTTGTCATTAGGCTCTTAATACACTGTGCATGTACCTTTCGAAGTAGCTGCTATTCTACTGTCAAGAGAATTCTTTTTTATCTCAGAGACGTACCAAAGTAGTGCTCCTTCTTTTTTTTTTTTATTATATATTGGTTTCTATTTGTTACAGATAATGGGTAATGAATCCTGTACTTGAGAATGGAAAATTTTAGAAAAGCCACTTTTATATGTTTATATTTAATTTTCTCCATATGAATATCAAATTTCTATTTCTATCCCTAAAATTTATGAGGGTTTAATGTGTGTGAAAAAAATAGTAGCATTATTCCATAAAATTAATTATATTAGGTTGGTGAAACACATAAACAAGAAATAGTCACGGAGTATTCATTTATAATTAATCCTGAAAAATAAAATCAAGTTAAAGATATTTTTCAGGATATTGACAGTGGTTAAAAATAAGCAAAGAATAATAGACCTTATAATTTTGGGGTCTTTGTGAGTAGACATATTTGAAAATGAAATAGATTATTTGAAATTACATACTGTATTTCCTCTCATTTCTCAGAAGATAAAGATACTTAAGAGAATGTTTCTCCTTTTTTCTAGCAATAAAGATTATATTATATGCCATATGTTGTGTATCATATATTTCTTGTTAAATAATTAGATACTATCTATACTATTAAAATAGGTTTTCCCTTCCAAAATTTTCATCTAGTATGTAAATCGATGTATTAGCATGGAAAATGGTATACCAAATATTTCTTCTTAGGATCACATTGTCTAAGGACTCAAAAATTTGGCCAAGTAGGAACTTTCAGTCTTACTTTTAGTAGCTGTTGTTCTTGGAATCAACCACTACAGTAAAATACTTGATAAGAAAGAATTATATAAGACATCCTGATCATTGCTTTGGTTTCCCTCATGCAGCACTACCAACACTACATTGCTCCTGGATTTTGGCAGTTGCCTTCTCCAGTGTTCTTCACATTGTGGGCAGCCAGTCCTCTGCTGTTATGGCTGTTTTCTTGACTGTGGTTGCTATTGTCTTTGTGGCTGTTCCACAAACCATCTTTTCTCCTATGTCTTAAAAGAGTGGATTTTCTCCTGCTCAGTCAATCTCAGTATCCTGACATCTCACTAATTAAAGAGGAGTAGGCAGATTCTTGAATTTTTGCATTAATTTCAGAATATTATGGTTGTAAAAATGTTTAGGTTACATATACTGCCTTTGACTTGCCAGAGTCAGAACCACAAGTGCCCATCCCCCAGACAGTGTGTACCACACCCATTAGGTGTGAATATAATTATCCCCTCTTTCCCCCACCCACCTGCCCGACAGCCGATGAATGTTACTACTTTATGTGTACATAAGTGTTGGTCAATTTAGTACCAGTTTAGTGTTGAGTACACGTGGTGCTTGTTTTTCCATTCTTGTGGTACTTCACTTTGAAGAATGGGCTCCAGCTCCATCCAGGATAATACAAGAGGGGCTAGATCACCATTGTTTTTTGTGGCTGTGTAGTACTCCAGATTCTTGAATTTGAATCATTCCACTTGTGAATAACTTTAGATTAAATACTGGGGTTCTTGACCAAAATGTTATTTAAGTCATATAACCCAGTTTAAATCTC
>CAUYRT010006657.1:0-16158 GCA_963574885.1 Lepilemur ruficaudatus
GTTTTGCTAAGAGTATATAAGGGAGTGTCTTTCCTCATTCCGGGTCTTCCGCAGCATGTAAGATTAGTGGGAACCCCAATAAAGCACTGTCAGAAGAACTCCTGTGCCGTGTCTTCCTTGCTGGCGAGGGAGGCGCGACAACTGTCCACTGTCCTACCTTTGCTGAAGCTGCCTCACTTTTGGATTGTCTCTTTGCCTATCTTCTCCCGGCAAAACAGTACCCTTCAAATTTCAGCTACCTTTTCCAAAAAGCCTTCTCAAATCATGCTAGCTAGAAGTTCTTTCTCTTCCTTATGCTCCCATTGCATAGTTTGTACTTCTACTCTGCTTACTTCCAGATTTTACATATGTGTGTGTGTGCATACATTCTCCACTATATTGTAAGCTCCAAGAATACAAAGTTCTTGTCTTTTTCTTCTGTGTCTTCTTCAGTGCTTTGCACATAGTAAGCCTTTCACTTGGTTGATACTCAATAATTTTTTCACTGAACTGATTTGTAGATGAGATTAGAACCTTTCCCAGGTCATGACATTAGGATTATAGAATCAAAAAAAGACCTTCATATGGCTATGCTGAGAATGTGATAAACTCAATTTTAAGAAATGTAAGAGTTAAAAAGTGTAGTGGGAAGCAAAGTTTCTTGGCATAAGGTAGGTCCTAGGCCTGACACTTGCTAATTGTATAACTTGAAACATGTTATTTTATCCCTTTAAATCTCAGGTTCCTCAACTATAAAATGGGATAATTATTATCAACTGTACAGATTTATGATGAGAATCAAGAGAGAAAATATAAAACCCCTAAAAGTATACATTTATTTTTTTGAGGATGAGTGATACTTAAATGATAAATTACAAAGGGTATTTGGATAACAAATATGTCTTTATAAAGCACTTGTTCAGAAGACAGTATCCTCAAGTCCAGAACTTGCATATAATAGGTACCTGGCACATAGTAGGTGGTCAACAAATATTATATGAGTGAATTCTAAACTTCAAACTCAGTTCTTTAAGTAGAAATATATTAAATCAAAAGGAATCCATATGGCTACTCTGGTTAGATAGTTGTGTCACCAAACAATACACATTTACATTTAAATGCTGTCCAATTCTGTGCTCATCAAGCAACTTTTTGATTTATGACTTAAGCTTAAGTTTGGGAAGACTTAACCGTGAAAGGAAAGTGCCCATACTATGGCAGCTACATATTTCCAATTGCAAATGAATTGGATTCTGGTTTATCCACCAGATTTGAGCTTGGTTAATGTAGTCTGTACCGCATAATTGCTATAACTTGATGATGGTTCTGGAGTAGCATTGAACTGGATTGGTGAAAAGAACAGTGGAGTTCTGCTCCAGGCCAGATACTCTTGTGCTGCTGTTAACTTGCAGTATGATTTTGGTCAAGTTACTCCTCTCTGAAAGTCTGGTTACTTATAAAATGAAGAGCATAAACAGAGGGAGCTCTAACATTCTTTCTGCCTCAGTATCGGTATAGTTCATAAATTAACAACCAGAGTGATCTCGGCATGGTGCTACTTGACTGGGAAGCTCTTTCTGGAATCACAGCCAGTCGGCCTCTCGACATGTCTGATCATGGCAACAATAAAGCCCACAGGAACTGGTACCCACAAACACATGAGAAGTTAGTCTTGTACAGCTTAACATGCAAGGAAGCGGAGTAACACCAATGGGCAATTTGGAGTTTTAAGACCTACCAGACCTTCTTTATAGAAAGCCAGAGGGTGAAGAGCTGGAGGGTCAGTTTAGATAAACCTATGCAAAAAGTTGACTAATCTAAAGATCCATAACTGTCCTTTGTTAACTAGCTTATGATTGTTTGCTCTGAATACCTTCTTTCTCCAAGTTTTCCAGGGACTACTGATACTTTAGGTACAAACTTTTGGGTCTGGGATTTTATTTTATCCTACTTACAATCTAATAAGTTACCCCATTACTGTTTCACGGAAGCTAGCAGAAGACACAAGTCTCTTGGGTCTGAGAAAAAGGACTTTATTACAACACAACAAGCTGGGTGAGCACCATATTTACATCAATTGACCTTGCTCCCAAATCCCACAGGGGCAATGCGGAGGGCCCGAGTGGATGCCTGCACCCGCAGTAGGTTGCATTAGGGGAGAGGAACACTTAGTTTGAAGAATCTATTGTTTTAATAGTAAGCAAAAACAAGATTGTTCTTTGTCCCACATTACCTCAATCCTTAAAATAGTTTGCTGAAAATCAATTCTGAGCCCAGATAAGGAGTCATCAAGACCTTGCATTCCTAGCATATTCAACAAGACACGTAGGGATGGGAGAGACCACGGAGCAGTGTCTTCTAAAACAAATGTTAGGGTTACCGCCCCTAGTGAATTTTCCTTTTATAGAATTTTATTATCTCCTTTAAACTCAGAATGACATAAAGTATGTGCCCTCTTGCCCTTTAGCCTCTTTGCAGCACAAGGTTGTGGAAAGAACGCAGGCTTTGGAGTCAGAGGACCTGTTGGACTTTTCCATTTACTGCTATATGAACTCTGGCCAAGCCATTTAACACTCCCTTCCAGAGCCTCAGCTTCCTCATCTCCAAAATAGCAGCAATATCTACTTCAATGTTGCTGTGAAGACCAAATGAAAAAGAAATTGAGAAAAAACTTTGTAAAAGGTAAGAGCCAATCACCAAAATCTGGAAACAACCCAAATCCATGAAAATGTCTTTCATCTGGTGAATGAATAAACAAACTATGGTAAATCCACACAATGGGCTTAGCAATACAAAGGGATGAACTATTGATACAAGCAACACCATGGGTGTATTGCAAATGCATTGTGCTAACTAAAAGAAGGCAGACTCAAGAGAGTACATACCACATGATTCTGGAATAGACAAAAGTGTGAGGACAGAAAATAGATTAGCGGTTGCCAGGGGAAGGGTTAACTGCAAAGGAGCATAGGGAATTCTTTGAAATGACGGAACTGTTCTATATCCTCATTATGAGGTGGTTACAGGATCTCAGCCAGCCTAACTCGGCCTTTTCCCTGGGTCCTCACTAAATATCCAGAGCCCTGTCAACTTGAAACACACCAGCATTCCCCTGGCATATGCCTCTTGTCCCAGAGGTTGAGGTTACCTTTCCTAAAATGACTTCTTCATGTGTCTTGTCAAACTTATAAAGTGGGATGGAGGAAGCCCTGACCCACATCATAAGAAGTCATGCATTTATTTCAGCATTGTTTGTAAACTGAGAAAAAAAATACTGGAAACAATGTCAATGTCCTTAGATAAGAAATTGTTTTTTAAATAATACATTCACAGCATGAAATCTTATACAGCCACAAAAAAAAAAATGAATTGAAGTTATGTCTGGTGACTTGGAGAGATTTCCACAGCTGACACTAAATTTAAAAAGCAAAATGCAAAAAAAAAGAAAAAGCATATCATTTGAATTATTTTTTTATAAAATAACAATCACGAAATTCAGTTGGGACCAGGCGTGGTGGCTCACGCCTATAATCCTAGCACTCTGGGAAGCCAAGGCGGCGGATTGCGCAAGGTCAGGAGTTCAAAACCAGCATGAGCGAGAGCGAGACCCCATCTCTACTATAAATAGAAAGAAATTAATTGGCCAACTAAAATATATAGAGAAACAATTAGCAGGGCATGGTGGCGCATGCCTGTAGTCCCAGCTACTCGGGAGGCTGAGGCAGAAGGATCACTTGAGCCCAGGAGTTTGAGGTTGCTGTGAGCTAGGCTGATGCCACAGCACTCTAGCCCGGGCAACACAGTGAGACTCTGTCTCAAAAAAAAAAAAAAGAAAAAAGAAAAAGCAAAATGCAAAAAAAAGAAAAAGCGTATCATTTGAATTATTTTTTTTTATAAAATAACAAGAAATTCAGTTGGGACCAGGCGTGGCGGCTCACACCTGTAATACTAGTACTCTGGGAGGCTGAGGCGGCGGATTGCTCAAGGTCAGGAGTTTGAAACCAGCATGAGCAAGAGTGAGACCCCATCTCTACCAAAAATGGAAAGAAATTAATTGGCCAAGTAAAAATATATATATAAAAAATTAGCCGGGCATGGTGGCGCATTCCTGTAGTCCCAGCTACTCAGGAGGCTAAGGCAGAAGGATTGCTTGAGCCCAGGAGTTTGAGGTTGCTGTGAGCTAGGCTGACACCACGGCACTCTAGCCTGGGCAACAGAGCAAGACTCTGTCTCAAAAAAAGAAAGAAAGAAAGAAAGCACGAAAGACAGAAAGAAAGCCCGACAGAAAGAAAGACAGAAAGAAAGAAAGAAATTCAGTGGGGAGGCCAGGTGTGAGGTGTGGTGGCTCATGCTTATAATCCTAGCACTCTGGGAGGCTGAGGTAGGAGGATTGCTTGAGGTCAGGAGTTCGAGACCCTGTCTCTATTAAACATAGTAAAATTAGCTGGGCATCATGATACAAGCCTGTAGTCTTAGCTACTTGGGAGGCTGAGGCAGGGGGATCGATTGAGCTAAGAGTTTGAAGTTGCAGTGAACTATGATGACGCCACTGTACTCCACCCAGTGCAACAAAGCAAGACTCTGTCTCAAAAAAAAAGAAAAGAAAAGAAAGAAATTCAGTCAGATTTGGTGGCTCGTGCCTGTAATCCCAGCACTTTGGAAGTCTGAGGTGGGAGGATAACTTGAGGCCAGATGTTTGAGAGCAGCCTGGGCAACATAGCAAGACCCTGTCTCTGCACAAAATAAAAAATAAATTAGCTGGGCATGGTGGTATGTGCCTGTAGTACCAGCTACTCAGGAGGCTGAAGTGGGAGGATTATCTGAGCTCAGGAGTTTGAGGTTACAATGAACTATGATGCCACTGCACTCTAGCCAGGATGCAGAGCAAGACTCTGTCTCAAAAATGAATTCATAAATAATACATAAAAATAGCTGGTGGTCATTTGTAATAGCCAAAAACTAGAAATAGCCCAGATGCCCTTTGCCAACATGTGAATGGTTAAAGAAACTGTGGTATATCCATACCATAGAATACTATTCAATAATTTTTAAAAACCACTATATTTAATCTCCAGGGAATTATGCTGAATGAAAGAAGCTAATCCCAAAAGATTACAGACTATATGACTCTATTTAAATAACATTTTTGAAAAAGCAGAATTTTAGAAATGGAAAGCAGGTTAGTAGTTGCCAGGGATTAGGTATGCAGCAGGGGACAGGGAATCAGGATGTGTTTATAAAAGGGCAACATGGGGGATCCTTGTGGTGATGGAACTGTTCTGTATGTTGACTTTGGTGGCATTTCTACATATAATCAATATAAAAATTATTGAGAAATTTTATGATTATTTTTGTATTAGGTCTTCAGAATCTTCTGTGAATTCTACATTTATAGAACATTTCAATTTGTACTATCTGCATTTCAAGTGCTCAATAGCCATGTGTGGCTTGTGACTACCCCATTATATACAGGACAATGCAGCTCTAGTACCTCTGCCCCTTCCCCTTCCCCAGGGGATTTAATCTGACCCACACCAGCTTCCTCAACCAATTGTTCACCCATTGGGCACTATTTCAAGTACTAGAAGTGAATAATTGTTTAATTTCATTTATATTTGATATAATGGGATATAATGGAAAATTTCCTTATGAGACTGCTTAAAAGAACAAACTATGTAAAAATTCCATAGTCTATATATGATGATCTAAGTATGGTGTTTCAAAAGAGAAATAAATTAGAAATCACATGTATTTCCTTTCTAATCAATTTTTTCTAATACCCCACTTCAAGATTTAAAGGCTAACAGGTTGGTCTTTTGCATTAAACACAGCCACTCCCAAAGAGTCAGAGTAGACATTATCACGGCAATCAGCTAAACAAACACTGTCATTATTATACCTGATCTTTAGGTACTTGACCTAGCCCCCTCCAAGAAGGATGCATTTGCACTAAATTAAAATGAACACTTTTCTTTCCTGAAGGTGGCACTGTGAACATGGAAAGTAATTAGCTCTGTTCACTAAGTATTCAGAAACTATGGGACTATCTTATCAGGTTAAAGAAATGCAACATATTATGCATCTCAGTTATTCTGATGCCTCTGATAATCTTAATTGCTATTTTCCTTTCATTTTGATTCTTCTCCCTTCCTTTTTGAAATCAAATTTATTGTCTGTAGTAACTGTGCCCATTGACTATTTGAATTTTTATTAAAATAGTGGTTTATTTAAAAACAACGTAATAGCTAAAATATATTGAATGCTGTATTCAGCCACCGTACTAAGCACTTTAAATACTTTATATCACTTTTGTACTTCAGTGGTGGGATAAAGAAAGGAGCAATTTGAAAAGAGTATTTAAGTCCCACAACTCCAACTTACTTGATTTTGCTAGGGAAATTAAGAGTTTGTAAATTTGTTTCTCTGCTTTTTTTCCTGGGACAACATGTAAGGAGACAAAATACGATGTTTATCTTTATTAACTGGAGACTTGACTAAGTAAGAGCCTTTATTTTGTTCCCTGCTACCAAAAAAGACAGACAAAGAAAGAAAAGTAAGAAAGGAAGAAAAGAAGGAAGATCTAATTAAGGGCATTTTCTGGTTTTTGTTGATAAACAAACACCACCAACCCCTACCAGAATCAGACTTAGTTTGACAAGGGACAATCCAACTAAAATATTTTGTCATCAAATGTGGAAAGTCATGATTCAAACAACTTTAAAGTTTGCAGTTACCTTAACCTTATTGCTCAAGAGGCTAACATTTTACAGTGTCCCTTAAAGTCTGAGACGGCATCATTTGAACACATGAATTTGGTGTGTGCCACAGGTGCTACCATTCTTAATTTTTCTATAGATATTCTACAACTTTATCTCCTAGATATTGAGTCAAAAAATAAAAATAAAAAACTTGAATTGCATCACTGCTATAGAAAACTTGCCCCTCAGCTGCACCACAAAATTGTCAGCTCATCATACTTAAATGAAACACTTCCAACTGTGCTTATCCAATAAGCAAACATACCTGTGTAAATACAGAAGCATTTGGTTAACATTTCGTACAGTTCAAATCAGCATGTGTGTCATAATTTCAACACAATTATGTTTACATTTTAGTAATATTATATACAAGGACCTGATTTACTAGAGTAAGACAGTGAGGAAAAGCCCTTAAATTCTTCTTCATGGGAATAGAAAAACAAACAGCAGCATACCATTAAAATGTACAGAGTCACGTGGCTGGCAATCCCTTTAGAAGCTTATAAAAATTAGCATAGTGACTATAGATAGTACTGAACTATCCCTGCTGTCTCCTCCTTTGAGATGTCATCGTTATATTCAGCTTTAGTTCAAAAAACATTTACTCTTTAAACAGCACACACTACAGGGGAAATAGATAAATTAGATAATTTCCTCTGGGAACTCTCAGGCTAGAACGGAAGAGGAGACATAAACAACAATGACTAATACTGACAGTGTGAGTGACATAATGAAAATACAAGGTACTATAGGATATTCTTTCTATATAAAGAAACATAAATGTAGCCATCTTTAAGCTTTCTCTTCTTAAGGTGAAATAATTTCAATTCCTATTTCTCAATTCTTTGTTTACTGTCCTCCTCTGAATCCTCAGGTTTCAATGTTTATCTTAGATTATAGAACTCAAAACTGCACCCTCATCATAAAGGCCCAAAAGGCTGAATTTGGGAAGAAATATTTTACTTCCTTTAGTTTCCTACCATTTTATTCACTTCTGAAATAATTGCAGGAAAAATTAATGATCCAGTGTACATTTGTTAAATATCCAACCACAAGGTATTGGTTAAATAAGTTATTCCACATCTATATAGTAAAATGAAGCCATTAAAATATTTCAGACATAAAAATTATAAAAGAATCATAAACACTGTTAATTAGAAGAAAAAGGACGTACACAGTGGATTATGATTCATATTATTTCAATTATATATTTGTCTGACTTTCTAAATATACGTATATTAAAGAAAGTCTGGAAATCACCATCAAAGTGGAAGGAATACAGGTGGTTTATGTTATTCTTTTGGCTTGTAGTCATTGATTTTGTAACAAGAAAAAAATAAGATGCTTCATTTTGTAATATAATTCTCAATATTAAAGCAAATTTTTAAATCTTAGTTTATTAGCATAAGAGTCTTAATAAATCTAAAAAGAGTAGTATAGGGCTGGGCATGGTGGCACTTTGGGAGGCCAAGGTGGGAAGATCATTTGAGCCCAGGAGTTTGAGTTTGCAGGAAGCTATGATGAAGCCACTGCACTCCAGCCCATGTGACAGATTAAGACCCTGTCTCAAAAAAAAAGAAAGTAGTGTAAATTAGTATATGTAAGTATACTTAGTATAAAGTAGTATATGTAAGAGGAGTCTTACTTTTTTAGGAATTTTAAACTAATCTTAGAATAAGCAAAATTTGTAATACATGCTAAATCCCAGGCTTATCATCACAAAAATCAGAACCTCTCCTAGGAGTAGGAAGGCCAGGCTCTCTCCTGAATGCTGTGATTGGAGATCTGCATTCCTTTAGATTCTACAGGCTCTTTTGTTTTTCAAGATTTCTCTTTTAACGTGAAAATTTCCTTAGCTGGACCCTATTTTGAAGTGTTATTTATGACATCTTAGCAGAATTAGGTGAAAGCAAGAATCAAATGGTAAGAAACCCTGGGTATTGCGGAGTGGAGAAGAGGCCAGACAGGGACAGGTATGAGGAGGGTTTTGAGGGCCAAAAACAAGCTGCTCAAAATTTTACTGAGGCAGAAGGAATGAAAATTTCCCAAGTACTTGTGTTATCAAGTGAGAAAGTGTATGTAAGAGTACTCTCAAAATGTTAGAGCACTCTACAAATAATAGCTAACATTTATTAAGCTCTAACCGAGAACACTGCACACAGGCTTGTTAGCACATTCAGTTATGCATAAAACCACCTGAGTGAAGCAGCCCCTTACAGTATCTCCATTTTCCAGATAGGAAACTGAGGCACAAAGAGGTTAAATAACATACCCAAGATCCCACAACTAATAGAGGGTGGACCTAGGATTAAAACCAGAGCATCAAAGCACCTCTAAACCACTCGGACTTTTTTGTTTGAATGTTGGTGTTAACTGGGTTTCTAGGTTTCCTTGTTGCTTTCTTCAAAGACACTAGGTGTTTTGTTTGTTTGTTTGTTTGTTTTTCCTGAAATGCGGTCTTGCTCTGTCACCATGCTGGGGTGCAGTGGTGCAATCATAGCTCACTGCAGCCTCAAGCTCTTGGCCTCAAGCGATCCTCCCTCTTCAGCCACCCAAGTAGCTGGGATTAAGGTGTGAGCTGCCACATCCAGCTCAATGCTAGGTTTTTAAACAGTTTTACTGAGATGTATTAACAATTCACGTAGCATAAAATTCACCCTTTTAAAGTGTACAATTCAATGATTTTTAGTATATTCACGGAGTTGTGCAACAATCACTACAATTAATTTTAGAATATTTTGGTAACCCCAAAAAGAAACCCCTTACCCTTTAGCAGTCACTCTCTATTCCCTCCTCTCCCTATCCCTAGGCATCAACAAATCTATTTTCTGTCTCTATAGATTTTCCTAGTCTGGAACATTTCTCATACATAAAATCACACAATATGTGGTCTTTTGTCACTGGCTTCTTTGATTTAGTATAATGTTTCCAAGGTTCATCCATGTTGCAGCATGTATAGTATTAATACTTCATTCCTTTTTATTTCTGAGTAATATTCTATTGTATGGACATGCTACATTTTATTTATCCATCAATTGATGATCACTTGAGTTGTTTCCACCTTTTAGCTATTACGAATAATGTTCCTATGAACATTTGTGCAAAAGCTTTTGTGTGGACATACATTTTCACTTCTCTTGGGTAGCTACCAAACAGTGGAATTTCTGGATCATATGGTAACTCTTTTTAATCTGTTAAGGAACTGTCAAACTGTTGCTGTATCATTTGATCTTCCCACCAGCAGTGTATGAGGATTCTAATTTTTCCATGTCTTCCCAGCACTTGTAATTATCTTTTTATTATAGCCTTTCCAGTGGGTATGAAGTGGTATCTCACTATGGTTTTGATTTGCATTTCCCTGATGGCTAATGATGTTGAGCATCTGCTGTGATCTAAGTGTGTCCTCAAAATTCATGTGTTGGAAACTTTATTCCCAATCAATAGTGTTGGCAGGTGGAGCCTTTTGAGAAGTGTTTAAGTCATGAGGGCTCGACCCACATGAATGGGTTAATGCTGCTATGAATAGGGCCTTCAGGAGTGGGCCCTCTCTCTCTTCTTCTCTTCTGCCAAGTGAGAACACAGTGTTCCTCCTCTCCAGAAGACACAGCAATGAGATGCCATCTTAAAACCAGGGATGGAACCTGCTGGCACCATCACCTTGAGCTTCCCCAGCATCCAGAACTGTGAGAGAATGAATTTCTGTTCTTTATAAATTATCCAGTCTGTGGTATTCTGTTATAACAGCATAAAATAGACTAAAACAGCATCTTTTCAAAAGACACCATGTTTTGATTATTTCTAAAACATGGAAAATCAAGGCTTGAACCAATAGTATAATATGGGAAAGACCCTAACCTAGGAAAGATCAAGTTCCTAACAGTAGGATCCTGATCTCGTTCATCTTGGAGACATTCTCAGGACAGAGCACCATTTTTACATAGTAAAGGTGTTCCATAAATGTTTGCTGAATTATTAATACACTCCTGATGTTCTTTTGTAAGTCAATTGCACTTTCCTGCAGAGTTAATTTTAAATGATATTTAACTTCCCAAATTAGTCAACAAAAGCCTTTTTAACCTGTAATGTAGCAGAGCCATGGTATTAATAATACAAGTCTGCATCCTGGGTCCTGTTGACAGAGCAATGCAGTAGAGGAGAGAGCAGGAGAAACAGAACTCTTCCAAACCTCTCCTACCTTGGGCAGAGGTCCAACCCTAGGGGGAAACACTTACTATTTCACCGATGCATGACATACATAAAGCACACTAATCTTAAGTGTATAGCTTGATTTTTTTTCCATATGAATACACCTGTGTAACCATCACGTAAATAAAGACATCGAACATTGCCACCCCCGTGGGGTTTTCTCATTCTCTTGCCGCAGTCAATGCCTCTCACCACAGGTAACACTACTCTGACTTCAACACCCCAGGGAAAACTTATGTAGAATTTATCTTTGTTACCCTCCCACCTGTGTTCTAGACCCTTTTATCTGGTTACTTGGAGGATGGAATTGTCACATTTCACAGCTCTTCTGTGTCCTAGAAAGAACCGGTCAATTTCAAATGGACTAGTGTAGACTATCAGGGAATATAGAAATGGGCCAGGCAATTATATAAAAAAGAAATTTTTAAAAGAAGGAGATCAATCAAGGGCAGGTTATATAATAAGCAGCTCTGACCCAGAGCTTTCTCATCACCCTCATGGGAAATGACTGGCTGTTGATTGAAAGCACACACTGAGGCTATCACCCTTTGTCATCTGCTGCATACATGAACGTACTTGTTAGTAAATTATTCATGATTTATTTCACAGGGTGTGAATTTTCTTTTTTCCAATAAATCAGCTTGTGTTATAATACAAGATAGAAGAATTTCATTGGGTGTTTTCACGGAGAAGCACTCAAAATGTGTTGGCCCAAAAAATATTCGTAGATACTCTTCTGGGCAAGATCTTACATTCAACTGAAACCCTCCCACTGTAACCACCTCCAAAAATGAACAAAAACAAACCTAAGAGAATGTTAGATCTCTTAACAAGCCACTAATTATGTGATTAACTAAAAATCACCTGTCAATATTATATAATACAGTAGATGCCATAAGCTAGTCTGATAAAAATGTGTCCCCAGTAAATATAATACATTTAGTAGAATAAGGACATTGTCACTTATATAACAAAAACTAGTTTACATTTTGACAGTGTGGTACTGATGTGCTCTTAGTTTTAATTTGTCATTCTGATTTGATCTAGTAGTTCCATTTACTTGATGGCTTTTCAGTCTAGCTATAAAAATTTTCCCTCCAGTATAAATCTATTAAATCTTTTTGTATCTTCACATAGCTAGCTTTAGGGCGCTTTAAATTATTTGTTCAAAAGATAAAATATTTCTTGGGTGAATAATTTTTTACACTAAACTCAGATACAAATGTCATTCTCCTGTTACAGATGTGGCTTTTAGATGTTCATATTTCTTTATCCCACAATTATATACAGATTTTTTAATAATATAGCTATTTGCATTATTCATGTAACAACTTTGAATTTATTTAAAAGTTCCCGTAAAAGTAGGTTTAACACATAGGTCCATTTCCTCAGTGCCCTGTTCACACCAAGCCCCCAACACTCTTCTTTCCATTCCCCCACTTAGAAGAGTAGACACTCCATTCCTGGTATACACACATTAAGGTTAAGCCACTTATTGTGGAGTGTTTACTTTTAAGAATAGGTATCAGCAAAACTTTCCAAATTTAAATGCAAACATGTCTTGCTTTCAGTCCAGAAACAAAAGAACTTAAAGCTAAATTCTCTCTAAGTAGTAACACCTGTAAGCTCTCTATTTGTTGTCAGATTTGTAGTTTACATTTGCTTTGTGCAATACTGGTGTGTTCATCTTGCTTTCCAAGTAACATTCTAATTTTACGTTTTAGTTTTTGCTCTCTGGGGGTTTCCTAAGGATTACATAAAAACCTCGTTGTAATTTCTCCCCTCCAGTCTGCTAAAGTAGGCATATCGTTCATTATTCAAAGACAAATAGGAGGGATATTTTTTCTTAAAAGTCTTAAAATTTACAAAGAGATAATTAAATGTAACAAGGCCCAGTGAAGTGGGGGCAAAGCTAGGAATCAGTTGTAGAGGCAGCTTATCCACTGATTTGCTATAAGAATTTAGTAATGGCACTCAACCACTCTGTTCCTTCATGTGTAAAATGATGTTAATGGTGCTACGCCACAGGCTAAACTATTGAAAAAAATAAATAATGAAGTGGCATAGAGAGTTTTATTTTAATGTTTTAGGTAAAAGCCACATATTAGTCAAAATGAAAGCAAACATAACATTATTCTGCTTAGTTAAGTTGTGGCATAAAGAAAAGACATGCCACTTTAGATTTAGAAATAATATTGAACCTTATAGAGCAAAATAATTCATTACTGTTTTCTTTGTATAACCTGAAAAGGAAAGAGCAGATAGATACATGACAAATAGATAGAAAGCATTAAAATACAAATGTTATGAGGGATGAGACAAATTTCCCATGCAGAATACTTCAAATAATTGATGTGGCTGCTCCACTCCGAGGGAGAAGCAGCATTAACTCCCCACTTCTAAATGCAGGCTGCACATAGCAACTTCCTTCCAAAGAGCACAGCACGGAAAGCTGGGGGGCGTGGGGGATACCTTTACAGTGGAAAAACCTGACTAACACTGCATCAGCCAGGTGATCAAGGTCAACATTGATAGTCATAAATCACGTTGATAGAATATACCCTTGATATGCTATAATCTCTCCAAAAAAATACATACTCCCACTCTAACCATGAGAAAAAAAATCAGACAAATTTTCAACAGAGAGGCATCCCACAATATACCTGACCAGTACTATTCAAAATTATCAAGGACATCAAAAACAGGAAAAAGTCTTAGAAACTGTCATAGCCAAGATGAGTATAAGGAGACATGACAACTGAATGTAATGTTGCTTCTTGGGTGAAATTCCAGCATTAAAAAAAAGGACATTTAAAAAAAAAGGACATTAGGTAAAAACTGAGGAAATCTGAATAAAGCATGGACTTTTGTTAACAATAATGTATTGATATTGGTTTACTAATTATGCCATACTAATTAATGTAAGATATATACTTTCTACTAATATATAATAATAATATGGGAAACTGCATGCAGGAGGATATGTAGGAACTCTGAGCATCTTCTCAAATTTTCTGTAAATATAAAACTGCCCTGAAATATAAAGTCTGTCTAAAAGTATATATAAATGTGATATATGTCAAACCAAACCAAATTATGTTAAAATATCATAGTTCTATAGATAACATCTATCTCTTCATCTCATTTATATCAGCATGTAATTGATACCTAGTAAAGTAAAAGAAAATTATGTAAGGTAAAAGATTACTGGCTGGGTGTGGTGGCTCATGCCAGTAATCCTGGCACTGTGGGAGGCCAAGGCAGGAGAATAGCTTGAGCCCAGGAGTTTAAGACAAGCCTGGGCAACATAAGGAGACCCCCGTCTGTACAAAAAATTAGCTGGGCACAGTGGCATGTACCAATAGTCAGCTACTCCAGAGGCTGAGGTGGGAGGATCACTTGAGCCCAGGAGTTTGAGGCTGAAGGCTGCAGTGAGCCATGATGCTATGATCGCACCATTCCAGCACCCTATCTCTAAAAAGAGAAAAAAAAAGGATTATTAAGTTAACTATCTAAGTCTGTAAGTCAGATGTAGGATGTGTACTAAACATCTAAATGGCTCTTTTTTAAAGTTTTCAAAAGATTTAAGAATGAAGCCACATTCATTGGTTTTCCTTTTTGATATTTATGACTTTTATTTCTTTGCCTTATTAAACTGACTGGATTCCAGTACACTGTTGGCTAGAAATGGTGAAAGTGGATATCCTATCATCACTAAGTACGACATTAGCTGTAGGATTTTTGTAGATACCCTTTATCAGAGTGAGGAAGTTTCCATCTATTTATAGTTTTCTGAGAGTTTTGATAGGGGAGATACACTGTATTGTTGGGTTTATAACTTACATCTATGAAATATGTGACAACAGTAGAAGGATGAAAGAATGATCAATGGAATTACACTGTTTAAAATTTTGTATATTGTACCTGAAGTCATTCAACATCAACTCTAAGTAGATTGTAATTAAAGATACAGATTTTAATCCCTAGATTAGCAACCACTAAAAAAAAGTGATACAAAGAGATATAGCTAAAAGATATGCATATATAACAGAGGAATTAAAATGGAATTCTAAGAAAATATTTTATTAAAACAAAAGGCAGAGAAAAAATATGGGGGAGTATAGGGACAACAGTGGTTTTATTTTAAATAATAATCCATCTGGCTAAATCTGAGTATAGGAATGCCTCCAAAATGTCTAGCTGATGTATTACTCTTTACCTAGGAAAAAGCCTATTCACTGTTAGTTTCACCTTTCTTCCAAAACAACCCTTCATGCTAATACACTGTGATGCCAGCAGCATTCTCTCAGCAACTACACATTCCTTCCAGAGCATATATATTATTTCCTCCAGATATAACTCCTGGGTCTGGGGGGTTGCAATACGGAGATCTACGTATCTTGTGGTTACCCAAGACCATGCTTCTGTCTGTAAGTCCCCCTAATAAATTATCCTATATCCACAGACTGAATTTATCTGCCTCATTCTTTGATTTCTTAGCTCTTTGAACGTTTGTGGGTTGCTTAGCATAAGCAAACCTTTCACAGAATGGGGAGGCTATGCATGTGCAGGGTCAGGGAATGTATGGGAAATCGCTGTACCTTCCACTCAATTTTACCATGAACCTAAAAAGACTCTTAAAAACAAAGACTATTTTTTAAAATAATGATAAAAGACCTCCAAGAAAAACAAAAAGGAATTTGTAAAAAGCTATAGAAACATGCCGGGCGCGGTGGCTCACGCCTGTAATCCTAGCACTCTGGGAGGCCGAGGCGGGTGGATAGCTCAAGGTCAGGAGTTCAAGACCAGCCTGAGCAAGAGCGAGATCCCGTCTCTACTAAAAATAGAAAGAAATTAATTGGCCAACTAAAAATATATAGAAAAAACTAGCCGGGCATGGTGGCACATGCCTGTAGTCCCAGCTACTCGGGAGGCTGAGGCAGAAGGATTGCTTGAGCCCAGGAGTTTGAGGTTGCTGTGAGCTAGGCTGATGCCACGGCACTCTACAGCCCAGGCAACAGAGTGAGAATCTGTAACAAAAAAAAAAAAAAAAAAAAAAAAAGAAATGAACAATCACTAGCATTCAAATAGGAAAGGAAAAAGTAAAATTATCTGTGTTCACAGATAACATGATCTTACATGTAGCAAACCCTAATGATACCACCACCAAACAAAAAAAAACTGTTAGAACTAATAAATGTATTCAGCAAAGCTG
>CAUYRT010006658.1:0-10588 GCA_963574885.1 Lepilemur ruficaudatus
TGGCCTCAGCCTGGCTCTCAGCAACCTCAAACTCTGGGGCTCAAGTGATCCTTCTGCCTCAGCCTCCCGAGTAGCTGGGACTACAGGCATGCGCCACCATGCCCAGCTAATTTTTTCTATATATATTTAGTTGGCCAATTAATTTCTTTCTATTATTAGTAGAGATGGGGTCTCACTCTTGCTCAGGCTGGTTTCGAACTCCTGACCTTGAGCAATCCGCCCTCCTCGGCCTCCCAGAGTGCTAGGATTACAGGCGTGAGCCACTGCGCCCGGCCCTCATGATGTATTTTTAAATGCAAAAACCCACTACAATGTATACAATGTGTGCAGCTTGGTCTCTGTTATGTGTAAGCTGTATAGAAAAAAGACTGGAAGGAAACATTTAAAGAGCATTAACCGTTCAATTCTGGGCGGTCAGAGCATGCATGATTTAAGTGTTCCTATTTTTGTGCTTCTATGTATTTTCAAACATTTCTATGCTGGTAATTGCTTTTATACTCAGAAAGGCATAACCTAATAAATGTTATTGAAGACAAAGGCAACCCACAGGTGTATATAAAAAGCGAAGGGAAAGTTTTGCCGTAGTCACTGGGAGAAGGAGGCAGAATCTCAAGTCTTTGTTTTCCGGAGTCAGTGGGGGAAATGCACCCTGCTTCCCTGAGATCTCCACCTGACCTGCAGTAGTGTGGAGTCTCCGAATGGGCAGGATCTGGGTCAACAGCTCCAAAATGTGAAACTCTGGTTGGATCTGAAAGGATACCTATTAGTTCAACTGGAAGGAGCTAATCTCTGGAAGTAACCAATCTGCTGTGGGATTCCTGGTGGGACAACTGAACGGCAGGTTTAACCTCTAACCCCCTGCAGTGCAGAGTTTCCACCAGCCTCCCTGCTGATTCCTGAAGAGTTCCCAGGGTTGCCTTAAGCTTGGTGGGGCATAGCGCAATGCAAGAAATGGGCCCTGGGTTTCTCAGCTCCACGAGCAAATGCGGACACAATCGCTTGCCCTCAACATTATAAGATCATATAATGATGCTTTGTAAATTGCTTTGAGATCCACAGGCAAGTGTGCCATTCCATTGCCAGTCTTTAATCGGTATTTCTACTCACTCATGTAAGAACCATTGAAAACCATTGATCCTGAACTTTATATAGTCGTCAGCAAGTGAGTCTGGGAAAAGCTTAAGATGCCAAGATCTCAGCAAACTAACAGGATAAGCAACTGTAATAGCATTAGGCAGATAAAATCAATGCAGTCCAATGTTAATACGAAGATAAAGGAAACTTATTAAGGTCATAAATTTCCTGAGAAATAACGCTCTGTGAGAAGAAATTGAAAAGAATGGCAATATCCACTGCTGATTTGGTTATCATTTCACTAATTCCCTCTATTAAAACACACATTGGAGGGCTGATTTTTATCATCATGTAGACTAATTTCCCAGTTTGAAAGTTTGTGACCGTGGTACTCTATATAGCAGTGTGAAGATTTTAGCTTTTTAGCAATCATTATTGAGAGGAAATCTTTCAACACTTTCTTTTCTATGTCCCATTCCCATTCATGCAGGGGTTCTTTGTACTGTGGATTTCACTGGCCGTACCCTGCTTAGCACAATGCAAGGAGTCCCAGTGTGGCGCTACCATGAGGGGATGGTGCTACGCTCTGAAAAGTTTCAACGAGTTTTATATGTAGCTATTGACTATTGAGAATTTTTCACAAGTGTTTATGTACCTTGTTTGTCAATTAACATGATAGTACTAGAACTAGTTTTGTAGAGAGCCATCCATTTATCTGCCTTTCCTATGCCTTGTGTCAGATATAACTTCAGATGCCTGACAAAATGTAAAATAAAATAAAAAATGCAACGGTTCATGAAAATGGTACAAATACGAAATAGTAAGAAAGATTAAGTGAAGCCAACAATGAGTTTTGTAAGTCACGAGTCTTCTGCATTTTCTAGAAGTGGGCCAGAAAAATCTAGCGGCCGATGCGGAGAGTCATCAAATCTTGTCGCATGAAGTCCTTGGCTTCCCCGGAGGTAGTCAGGGGCAGGTATGGCAGGTGAGAGCAGGTCAAAGGTGATGTTCAGTATCCTTCCACCCACCTGCTCAGCCAGGGGAATTTTGAGCTTGTTTGTTTCGTATGGTGTGGGGTTTTGTGTAAGATTTAAGGTTTGAAAAGCATGCTCCACTAAAAGACATGTTCAAAAGCCACACGATTCACAGTGGCTCTAAGAGCAGAGTCTAGTCACGTGTAGGTGAAGCATACCCGTTCTCGGTACTAAGGGTGATGCAATGTCCTTGACAACGCTGATGAAGGGAATCGTGGTAGATAAATGTATGTTTCCAGCTGAAGATTTACGTATCTCATTCATCCATTCATTTATCCAACAAATGTCTCTCAAACACCTATTATGTGAATTGCTTATAGCCTGGCGATAAGAAGTAGTTGATACACTACTGAATATAAAGTATGTTTTTTTGATTTTGAGAAATACTCTTTTTGAGATGAGCCATACATGAACCATTGAATGATAATACAATAAGATTAGAACCGTCAAGTTCAGACCATGAAACTTTTGTAATCCATGGAAAGAAAGCGAATTTTGCCAGAGTTATCATAGGAACTATGATGAGTTATCATATCATCATCTAGGAACTAGAGCAGCCTGAGTTAACCTTTAAAGGTGTCCAGGGTTCAGACATACAAAGAAATGCAGCGAGAACATGCAGATATGTTGGTGCGCTGAACACAGGGCTCACTAGAGAGGAAATAAAAGCTATTAAGAAAAGGTGCTGAGCATGAGTGTTTGATTGGGGAGAGAGAATGAGGGAAGAGCCAGAGTTTACAACCTTTGTGTGAAGACCCCGAGGTTTGCTGACATTCGGCAGCGCACAATACGGCACTTGCCAATGCTAAGTGTTGCTTTCCCCCCATGGCATAGACAACTTACATCTAATGTGACATTCCTGGCTCGAGAAGGAAAGAAGACATCCTGGCGTGGAGTCAAGTGCAAAAAGTAGGGCAGATAGCAGCTTTCGAGATTAAGGCTACACTTGCCACTAAGCCTTATTCAATTATTCTCTTTTTTTAAAAAAAAAATCCAGCATTACTCCAGGTTTTATAAGATGTGTGATTTTTTAAAGAGCACTCTTTTGGAGGCAGTGTACTGTGTAGAGGAACACTGGATTTGAGCTCCGGCTATTAACTGTATGGCCGTGGGTAAGTAACTTGGCTTTCTGAGTCTCAGTTTCTGCATTTTCAAAATGGGGATAATAGCAGATAATCTCCCTACTCACAGAGCTGTAGTGAGGATTAAGTCAGGGTTATATTTCTGAAAGCTGCCATGATTTACATAGCTTTATCCCTGGGAGGATCCACGAGAAACTAACAAAAGTGATTGCATTTGAGAAGGAAAAGTGAGAAACGGGGGTGGGGGAGCAGGAGATGGTGGTAAGGTGGGGAGAGGGGAGACATTTTAGTTTTCACTGAATAACATTTGGACCTTCTTGCATTTTGTACTAGGGATGCTTATTACCTAGTCAAAAATTAAATAATGAATAATTAAGGAATAGGCTTCATTACCAGAAAAACGAGAGAACTACACATGTATAAGTTATTGTCTAAATCAAGGGTCAGCAACCTATGGCCCTTGGGTCAAATCCAGCCTGTTGTCTGTTTTTGTAAATAAAGCTTTATTGAAACACAGCCACACCCATTACAAGTTATCTATGGCTACTTTTGAGCTAGCTACTAAGTTACAACTGCAGAATTGAATAGTTGCAACAGAGGTGACTTGCAGAGCCTGACATATTTACTATCTGGCCCTTCACAGAAAAATTTTGCCAATTCCTAGTCTAGATGTTATACAACACTTTGAAATTTAAGAATATCTTGTTTCTCTTTTTGAAAAAGTTACTTTTTATGTGCACTTTGTTTCCTCTTTCTCTCCTAATGAAAAGGGACTATAATTTCTACATGCTTAGCACATACCACTGTGCCCTCCACATGGTTGATGCTCCACATGTTGTTGATTTAATTTCCTATTCAGTCTAATGCACTTGGGAACATTAATATAATTAATTTTGCCATGTTGAGTATATATGATCAAAATTTGCTATTAAAATTGTATATAAAATTCACTCATTTTTTAGACATAGTTTGTTATTCTGTTTATTGATCAGAAATCTAAGCCTACTGTCAGAAAGTATTGTTTATTATTTTGATAACTTAGGTCCCCCTGTGTCATGTCAAGTTTGAGCTGAAGTTTCCACATCTACAAACTGGGATCATTAATACCTAGTCATGCCTGCTCCATAGGGTGTTCTGAAGATACCTAGAGTAGAATCACTATGTCATTTAAGCATTGTTGATGGCTGGAAAGTAGTTCTCAAAATGGTACTGACAAAGTTAGTTTTCTGATTGTTATTTCTTACAAAGGTGAAAAGATGTGGCTGTGGAAATGTTCTCCAATCAATTAGGAAGAAAATATTTGCTATAAGCAAACATAATTGTTTGTGTTTACTGAGCACTTACTATGTGCAGGGCAGTATTTTCAGGACAGCTGGCTTTCACTGAGTACTGGTGTTCTCAGGAGAGCAGGCTTGAGCAGCACAGTCATTTCTCTAGATTCTCTGCCTCAATTGACCCATGCTTCACCTTCCTGTCCACATGCTGCTTACACGGTGGCCCTCTTTCTGGGTGAGAAGCCCATGAGGAGCCCTGCTGCCCACACTTCACCAGGAGGTGCTGCCAAATAATATAGTTTGTACTATAGCCTAAAAATCCCTTCATTGGGAAGCTCTGGTTCTTCCCACACAAGAGGTTCATACTCAGTTTAGTTAATTCTGCAAATGTGATGATTTGAAGGGGATATTGCAATCAGCATGTGAAAAATCAAGCAATACCTATGTTCTGCTGGTAGACTTATGCCAAAGTATAATTAGAACGTGCATCGTTGACTGACGATGGGCAGTGAGCCAAAAGGGGGCAAGGGGACAAGAGGGAGTATGTATTTTACAAAGGTGATTTACAGATCTTAAAGTGATATTATTGGAGATTTTCCAAGTTTTGTTGCTGTTACTTCTTTCTTTCTGTAGATTACAGATAACATCTTAGACAAAAAGAGATTGCTATCAAAAATATAAACTGTCCCCTTTTTCCCTTGCCTACAAATTGGAGACGATAGTATTTCCTGTTGATGTACCACTTGGGGATTGGGAAGAAGGTTATATTTGTCATCATCATCAAAACCATAATCAACCTCAACCAGTTTCTGAATGCTCATGATTGTGGATATCAGGCCTCAATGCATAAACATGAACATAAAGAGTCATCCAGAAAACAGTCATCCTACTCTCCTCTGCTTCCCTTCTTTCTCTCACTTTCTCTTTTAATCACAAGGAGATCACTCCCTCCCCAGGTTTTTGCCGGCAGTCATTTTGTAGGAGGCACATTACTTCTTTAAAGCAATTAGCACATGCCTAGCCCAGAGTAGCACTTAAAAACATAGTAGATACTGTGTCTTTAGCAACTTAGGTTAACAGAACACCAGTACTGTATTTCCACTCAAGTAATGAGTCCACATTCTGTTTTAGAATCTTTAAGTTGTCATTAGAGTCATTCAAGATGGTTTGTTAAAATAAATACAGCTAATTACTTTTCCAGTGTCACTACATACAGAAAATCAGAATATCAAATACAATGTTTGTTATTTCCTCATACAAAAGGGAAAAACACAAATTCTTTTAATTGCGTCTTTAATAATAAAAAGGAACATAATCATTACTAGTAGAAGATATATTACTTCCATGGGGCTTTGCACACCAGCATTTTGTCCTATCACTTCTCTGTTATGCTCGCAGTGTTAATTATTGGGGCCTCATTAGGCAAAATTACAGTATAGACCCTAATGAAATCTCCAGATTCTTAACAAACCCTAACTGTTTTTCCACATCCATCTGAAGTTAGTGTTGATAGTGTACGCGAGGCAACCCAGCCTTCTTTTTCTACACAGCTTGTCTTTGAAATACTCATTTTTCTTAGTTCACTGGTCAAAGTTTGGGAGTTTTGTTTTCTTTTTTTTTAAGTTAGTTTTATTTCTAAATGTACCTCAATGCTATTAAAGGATTATCCACTACAAAGGACTCTGGACCAGAAAATAAAGGCGTAAAGGGCTGTGGAGGAGACTGAGACATTTTTTAATAGTCATTTTTAAAACTTGTAAGTGGAAAGATGTCAATACATATCAAATATGACGTCTCTTCCTTTCTGTACAGGAAGGTCTGGCGTGTGTGATAGAGACAGTTCATTGTTCTCTTCCTTGTTCTCTTGCCCACTTAATTTTAGGCCACTTTGTGTATTTGTCTGTCTGTCCCTTCAGTCACTCAGTGGTGTCAGTGGCCAGGCAGCCTCCATGGGTCGGTCCTGAGTGGGGTTTGTCTCCACTCTGCACCCACACAAAGGCTCAAGGTGGGTTGTCCCACTGCCTTTTTAGCTAAATCATCATGGTCTTATGGCCCTTTTCTCTAGAGAGATTCTTTGATTAAAAATGGTTAAAGGTTTCTTCTCTCCTGGAAGGTGACAGTCCTGGACCACAACCTTCCATAGTTATCTTATAAATCTATAAGATAGATTTGCAGACATTTGCCTGTCTCCTTTTGTGGATTCTCCTAAACGCCTTTTCTTTTTCCAAGTCTTCCCATTGGGGAACATTTTATCAGTCTCATCTCTGATTGTCTGTGTGTCTCTCTTGGCGACTGTGGCCACGGTTCCGTCTACAACCTTTATTCCCACACTGACAGTCTCAGCTCTGGGCTCCCATGCCAGTGCCCACCTGCCTGTCTCTTCTTGGATGTGCACTCCCTAAGGGCTGGGGTTTTATCTGTTCCATTCAATGATGTATCTCCAGCTCTTTCTTTTTCTTCTCCTTCCTCTTTCTTTGATTATTCACATTTCAATCGACTTTGATTTGTCTTGTGCCCTCCTTACCTACCTAACCTGACTTAGCTAAGGTCACAGTGATCTCTGTCTTGTCAAGTCCCTGGTCTCACAACCCCTCTGCTATAGCCTCTCATAATACCTTATACCTTTTCTTTATTGCATCACGATTTGCAATGCATGTCATTAATTGATTATCATTTCTTTCTCCGTTAGATTATCAACTCCATGAAGATAACACTATATCTGCTTTGCTCACCACTGCTGGATAAATAATAGGTGCTCAACGAATTATCATTGTGTGAACAAATAGATGAACTACTTATCTAACTATGAATTAAATATATTTTTAACTATTTATTTATTTATTCATTCATTATTCCTGGTTCTACAATCCATACTGTGTACATCAGTCACAATTTTTGCAAGCCATCATGCTCTTCACATAGTTTCCCTGTTCAAAAAACTCCAATGACCCTGTTTTACTACTGAAATTACTGTACTGAAATACCATTCCTGGTTTGCGAGGCACGTGCCCTAGCACAGTGCCTTTAAGAGCTTCATCCACCAGGCAGTCTGTATAGTTGAACAAGGAAAATCTCACCTTGCATTAATCAGGGTTCTCCAGAAAAACAAAATCAATCAGTAATATGAGGTGTTCCTTAAGGCTTTCTTGAGCCATATGACCCATGCTCGTCTCCTCTTCCATGGCCTGTGCTCTTCATCTGGGCACATGCTGCCTTTCAATGTCACTTGGCTGTCCTCTGCCTCTCAGAGATCACCATTTTTGGGGCACATAGTCGATAAAACTTCCTGGGGAGGAACATAAAACTTCAGAACCTAGATGGCAAGTCTGGGCTTGGGAGAGTTGAACTGAGAGAACCTGCGGTAGGAGATGGGGGAAAGTTGGTTTGCTCTGGGAAGAGGTAGGGAGAGGAAGAGAGAATGCTTTGAGAAACAGGGACATCCAACCAGAGAAAGGACAAGTGACAACTTTTTTTTGTGAAAGGCCATTACTGTGCAATCTTGTTTCTCTGTATGCAATCTAGACTCCAGACTACAAAATGAACAAATGTCACGATTCTTGGCGTCATGACTTTCTTGTGGCCTGAGTGCCATATAATGTGATACCTAAAAAGAGGTGTTCTAACTAAACATGAAATCATTTCACATATCTATGGTAGGTATTCAGTAAAGCAATAGTAAAATGAGGCCTGGGAGTAAGTTGCATGGCCCGTGTTCCATCCTGATGTATGCACTGGCCAAGTTCTTTAAAAACAAGTGCTCAACCCACATACAGAATTTCAGGTAGAAAAATATGGAATTTAGTTGATTGTCTTCCATCATGCCATTTGCACATTTTTATATATATATATATATATATATATTTTTTTTTTTTTTTTTTTTTGAGGCAGAGTCTCACTGTGCTGCCTGGGCTAGAGTGAGTGTCGTGGCGTCAGCCTAGCTCACAGCAACCTCAAACTCCTGGGCTCAAGTGATCCTCCTGCCTCAGCCTCCCGAGTAGCTGGGATTACAGGCATGCGCCACCATGCCCAGCTAATTTTTTTTCTATACATTTTTAGTTGGTCAATTAATTTCTTTCTATTTATAATAGAGACGACGTCTCGCTCTTGCTCAGGCTGGTTTTGAACTCCTGACCTTGAGCGATCCGCCCTCCTCGGCCTCCCAGAGTGCTAGGATTACAGGCGAGAGCCACCGCACCCGGCCTGTACATTTATATTTTAATGTCAAACTAATCTTTGTGTGAAGATAAATAAAAGCATAATTTTGTATAATGCAATATTCCTTCTGTGCATGCTATCTGTGGCTAGTGAGAACGGCAACTGAACATGCATCCCAACACGTGCAAGATATTCATGGACTTCACTCATTGTTCAACCTACCCTCACCTATCCCCTTGGCTTCCCTACTCAGTCCAATGCATGATCCCGTCTTTTCTTGATGATTTGGGTTCCTAGCTTTTCATCTCCTTGGCTCTGATTGCTCCTGACACAACACTCTTCCTGTCTTAACTGGTTCCTGGGAGCTTCCTTTCCCACATGCTGCTTTGGCAGATAGCCCTCTACCCGGTCTGTGGTCCTGTGTGCCCCGTATCCTACTTGAAATGGTGTTAACTGTACCTGAAGGAGCAAAGCAGGAGTGGCAGGGCAGTCATGACGGTGTGCTGACAACTCTGATGTAGTGGTAAAGAAATCGGCAACCCTCTGGAAAACGTTGCTCCGATGCTTCTGGAACAGAAAGAATGATTTGAACCAAAGGGAGTGAAATGAGAAGAAAAGACAGTGTGTGTTATTCCTAAGTAAAATGGAAGATGAAAGTTTTCTGGGTAGTGTGGATAAAACTTCATTTTTCAGGTAATAGAGAGTCACCACTCCTATTGCTGGAGATATTCTCTCAACATTTGCTTTTTAATTAAATCTCCTCTTAAATTACGAGTTATTATTATGCTTTTTGGCTTGTCTTGCTAATAGCCTTGAATAATCACCTATATTGGGTTCATCTTGTCTGTTCTGGAGGTCCCTGTAAGCTCAGGCACCTAGAGATTTAATTACAAAGCTCAATCCTCCTCTGTTATTTTCATAGACAGGCCCCTGTAATCAAGCGGATCTTTGGCAACTCTTCACTGGAAACTCCTTTGACACCCATCAAGTCGCTCTCTTCATTAATGCCTTAATAAGGCTTCAGAATCAAAGAACAACTTAAAAATACACATAATTTCAGAGACCAGAGCCAAAAATAGGCCTAAGTTAAAAGGTGTTTGATATGCCACAAACAGGAACAAGAAAAAAATTGATTAGGGAAATAAGAAGGGTATCGGTAAACCTGAAGAGATGCTAGATGAAGTGACAATGAGTTTGAAATTTGGGAGACTTGTGCAAACATGAAGATTAACCTCTAGATACCTGTGATGTTTTGGCTACATTTAGACTTTGCTCACCATCAAATTGGTATTGACTGATTAACATTATGGTGCTCAAAGGGTGGGAGTGAACACTGGGGAATTGGAGGGTGGGGGGTAGACCCAAGGCTGAGCGACGTGGGGGGTCACTGTGGAGGGGTGGGATATGCTTGAAAAGTAGTTGGGGAGCAGAATTAGGGGTCTCAATAGGGGAAAGGAATTCCTCAAAAACTGATGCATGTGATTAACTGTACACCTTAGTAAATTCACTGAAAATCATTTAATTGTACACTTAAAATGGAGTGTTGGTTGTACGTAGATACAGTTGGAGCACTATGTATGTACTCTCTGGACTACTTTGACAGAGTAGGTTTTTGAATGTAACAAGATAAGTCAACTTGGTAATATATTTTGGGAAAATATATTTGGTGGTAATATATTTTGGGAAATCAGCTCACTACAAATTGTGACTGTAGGCCGGGCGCGGTGGCTCATGCCTGTAATCCTAGCACTCTGGGAGGCCGAGGCGGGTGGATAGCTCAAGGTCAGGAGTTCAAGACCAGCCTGAGCAAGAGCGAGACCCCGTTTCTACTATAAAATAGAAAGAAATTAATTGGACAACTAAAAATATATGTAAAAAATTAGCCGGGCATGGTGGCGCATGCCTGTAGTCCCAGCTACTTGGGAGGCTGAGGCAGAAGGATTGCTTGAGCCCAGGAGTTTGAGGTTGC
>CAUYRT010006659.1:0-25805 GCA_963574885.1 Lepilemur ruficaudatus
TACTCTATGGACTACTTTGACAGAGTAGATTTTTAAATGTAACAAGATAAGTCAACTTGAGTGGTAATATATTTTGGGAAACCAGCTCACTATAAATTGTGACTGTAAACATTATACTGTAAATGCTTTGTAGTTTTCCCCCAATTAAAAAAAAATGCATTTGTCATATAATAATCCATTGGGCTTTAGTGATTCATTAACCTAAAGACTATGAAGTAACTTATACCCTACCTGTGCAGCTTGCTCTGCCTGTGCCTGGGTAAGCTGGGCTTGCAAAGTGTTAATTAGTTCCTCCTTCTCTAGGAGTTTATGCTTCATCTTTTCTACTTCCATCTCTTCCTCTGTAGAACTCTTGTCATGCTGAAAATGCAGGAGATAAAGTCATTTCTTTATAAGAATTACAATTAATATATATTTGATCTTTTGTTCTAATTTGCCCTTTACAACCATTTAATTATATTTTTATTGAACTGATGGAAGCAAGAAAAACCAGCTGACCTAGCAACAAGTAAGGAATCTTAGGGTTTTCCCATTTCTGTACGGCCAAGTAGCTCCCATGAGAACCACTCTCCCACAGGTAATAGCTATAAACTGTGGACAATATAGAAAAAGCTATCTGAAAATACTGGAGAGCAACCAAAAGCAGGAAAATGCTGGGAATTGATATTTGGAAAAAAATGGCACTGACTTTCCCATTTGGCAGCTTTTCATCTGACAGCAAAACCTGTCAGCACCATGTAGGACTAAACCTTAATAGAAAAACCCCAGTCTTGAAGAATCAAGGACATAGTTCACGAAACTACAGCTGCTAAGTGAGGAGAAAAGCATCAGAAAAGAGCCAGTGAGGTGAAATCCAAATCTTTCAGTAATCTATTTTTTTCGAATAGCTCTTCCTTAGACTGAGATTCTGCCTCTCTATTGAATTCACCTCCCAAAACAAACATGGTCCTGTTTAGCAGAACTACAAAGAATAATTTTGCCCTTTCTTTCACATAACAGTCAGTCAAGCATATGAGGATTGCTATCATATCTTCAACTACATTTTCCATAGAATACCTAGCTCTGTGTTGGGTACATAATAGTTAAAGGGTTGCTATAACTAATTGCTGGAATTTAGAAATCATTTATTTAACAGAGGAAGGAAATAAGCAATAACACATTGATTTGTTTAAGGTCTCAGAGCTAAAAGTTAAATTAAAAAGCAGAGTATAAAGTGGATAATCTAAAAATCTAGTAACATAGCTGAGGGGAAGGTAGAAGGAACAAAGCTACATGGGGAGAGAGGTTGGTGCTACCACAGCCAGGGGAAGAGAATTGTCAGAGGTAAAACCAAAAAGCAAGAAAAGAGGAATCAAGATCAAGAAAATATTTGAGAAAAGCTTTTAAAATATGCTTTGTGAAGTTAAATAAGTTTATCAACTCAAGAAAAGTATTAATAATGTCCTCCAAACATTAGCCCTCAAAAAAAAAAAAAAAGACTAACCAGGGTACTGGAAAACTAACTAGTAATCTCAAGGGTTGTGCCTAGAGAAATGATTAAAACCTATTTTCCATGAACTAAGAACATTAAGAATAAGAATTCCAGTGGGTCAAAAGGTAAAGCAGAGTGAAATTATGAAAATAGAAAGATTTTTTATGCAGGGTGAAGTCTAGGCTCACTCCATTACTATAATGTGCACATGAGATATGCCTGCCTTCATATAATCTATACCAAACTCTCCAGAAAACTGAAGTTTCTAGTTCTCTAAATAGCTGGCTGAACACGAACATTTGGGGTTTAACCATAGAGGAAAGATAATGAAAATGAGTATTGGGACAATATTCCACAAAAGGTAATACTTTCCTTATTCGTCTTTGTATCCTCACCTTAAGCTGTTTTGTTGGTAGCAGTCATAAACTTAGAGAGCCTCCCCTAAAAGGAATCCAAGATAATCTAGCTGATTCAGCCAAGAACACATAAAACTTTACTCTGCCACTATGTGGCCATAAGAGGACATAGAATATTCTGTAAAGTCATTGAATTAAAGGATTTCAGAGCTGGAAGAAACCTTAGAGATCATCTAATCTTCTAACCAATGATGAAACTCAGCCAAAAGATATGTATCTCTCCTCTCTAAATGACTCACGTCAGTACTTATTTTCTCTTGTTAATTTTTTTTTAATTCTCTTAAAGTTTAGGTCTGTGGTCCCCAAACCCTGGGTGGCAGACCCATACTGGTCTATGGTCTGTTAGGAACCAGGATGCACAGCAGGAGGTGAGCAGCAGGCAAGCCAGCGAAGCTTCATCTGTATTTATGGCAGGCAAGCAAAGCTGCATCTGTATTTACAGCTGCTCCCATTGCTCACATCACTGCGTAAGCTCCACCTCCTGTCAGATCAGCAGTGGCATTAGATTCTCATAGGAGCCTGAACTGTACTGTAAACTGCGCATGTGACAGATCTAGATTGTGTGCTCCTTAGAGAATCTAGTGTCTGAGGTGGAGCTGAGGTGGTGATGCTAGCCCTGGGGAGTGGCTGCAAATACAGATTATCATTAGCAGAGAGATTGAACTGTACAATAAATGTAATGTAGTTGAATCATCCCGAAACCATCCCCACCCCACCCCCCAAATTGTCTTCCATGAAACTGGTCTCTGGTGCCAAAAAGGTTAGGGATCCATGGTCTAGGTCACAACTAGACATTTCATGTCCATGTTTTCTGTAGCCCTTTTATTCTCCCTGTGTGCAGCCTATAGTCTAGCGGGACTATAAACTCATTAATAAATGACAGCATTAGTGCTGTATTATTTTACTATCTTAAATATTTGTGATCAGTGAAGATCTGCTTTACTATTCTGCTACATTGGGAAGCATTTTTGACTTAGAAAATATATATTATACCCAGTCACCATACCTTGGAGAGTTGCTCCTCTGACTGAGGTTCTATAGGCAGAACTGTCCCTCCTTGTGCCTTCATTTCTTCTATGTGTTTATTCAAAGAAGTTAATTTGGCCTTAGCATGAAGTTTTAGTTTTTTTATTTTGTTATCAGCAACTTTTCTTTCTTCCTGCCAGAGAACAATGATGGTCAATATATAAATGTTTACTCATCACTTACCTAACACATAACAAAAGTTATGTTCAGTAGGCATCTTGTTACAGTATTAGGGAAATAAGAATCAGATTTTCTAATAATCTAAGTGAAGAGAAAAATCTGTGAATGGTGTGTCTGTCCTTTATCAAATGCTTTGCAAGAAAGGATAAAAACAATAGTACCTGTAGAGCTTCATCTTTCTGCTGCAGTTGAACATCCTTCTGTCTAATAATATCTTTTAGCTCCACCACCAACTGCTCTGCATAAGCCAGGCGCTCCAGAACATCCTCTTGTGTTCTATTATTAAATTCCATGTCAGACTCCTGGGGTAATTCCTAGTTTTTTGATAAAAAGTTGCCAGTGCACCAGGGAAAAGGTATTAGCTTCCAAATAGGAGTTCCTTTATTCTGACTTCATCCTTTGTTTTGCCCACCTCATATCCTTGTTAACTTAAGACTCTTTCTAACTCTGATCCAACAATAATCATAGACATTATGATGTATTAAGTATTTTAAAAATGCTAAGCATTTTACAAACATCTCATTTAAGGTATTATTATCCTTATTTTACCAAAGAGAAAATTAAAGGTAAGCATAGATCACAAACCATTAAGAACAAGTGCCCAAAATTTAAAATTAAGAGAGTAGTTGAATAAAATTCTCTTAACCACTAGGCCTTACTGCTTGTCTTTTCAGAAAACTAAAGGACCTCTTTTGATTCCTGATGTGGCCCCCAGAAAACACAATACAAACTATGAGAGAAGTGGCAGAGGAAACTATAAAAGCAAACAGATATTCTCAAACCCAAAAGGTGTTCCAGTTCCCCCATTTGTTATTTAAACCTTTCCTATTGAAGAGGAATCTATACCCAAGGATAAGAAAAAGAACTTAAATCAATCTGGCAATAAATAAGGTCCTGGGGGACAAACAAGAACTTTCAAGTATTGTCTTGGTTCCCATCACTGTGGTTCTTTAGGCTACAAAGTTACAAGAAAAACATCATTTATAAAGTTTCAAAATTTTTTGAATCCTAGCTTCCACCTAGCACCAGGGAGGCTGCTAGCACCCTTCTATCTTAAATTCAGAACATATGTCTTATCAGTGTAAATCAGAACAGAGCTACTCACAGGGTCTAAGGGAGCCCTCATGTTCTCATCAGTGTCATCTCCTGATAATTCATGCAAAACAACATTTGCTAATCCTGACAATCGGCTCAGCATTTCTGTAGGAAAAGAGGGTAAAAGAAACATAAGAATTAGCAAAATAGACATGGTCTTCTCCTATATTGATAACCATATCATCTGTAAGTGAAATAAAACTGTGCAGGTGAAATATATTAGATACAGTCTGCAACATGATGATGTTTTCAAAAAGGCATTTGAGTGTATACAATGTAGTCACACACTGTTCTTTTCAGCTGCAATTGTGCAGAGAATATAATCCCCATCGCTAATATCATTTTTAAAATAAAATACAAGCACATAATTGTTACGTACAAGCATGTAATGGTTAAGTACACCTTGAAGGTTATCTTTTTTTTTTTTTTTTTTGTGACAGAGTCTCACTCTGTTGCCCGAGCTACAGTGCTGTGGCATCAGCCTAGCTCACAGCAACCTCAGACTCCTGGGCTCAAGCGATCCTTCTACCTCAGCCTCCTGAGTAGCTGGGACTACAGGCATGTGCCACCATGCCCGGCTAATTTTTTTTTCTACATATTTTTAGTTGGCCAATTAATTTCTTTCTATTTTTAGTAGAGACAGGGGTCTCCCTCTGGCTCAGGCTGGTTTCCAACTCCTGACCTTGAGCAATCCGCCCGCCTCAGCCTCCCAGAGTGCTAGGATTACAGGCATGAGCCACCGCGCCTGGCCCTAAAGGTTATCTTTAATGCCTTTTCTTTCACAGTAGTTTTATTTACAAACATTAAATTGTTATTCTTCCTTCCTCTCCAAGACAGTTATTCTCTCCCACTTTTTCAAATAAACTCCATGATTCTGCAAAACTTTTCTTATGTGCCCCCTGAACCCCATTTTTTCAGGAAGCTTTTTTGATAAACCATGTGGTTTCACTAAAATTTAAATATAAACATTGTTCAAAGTGTATAGCACTAAATGCATATATTAGAAAAGAAAGAAGGCTAGAAATCAGTAACCTATGCTGCTTCTATAGGAAATCAGAAAAAAGAGCAAATTAAAACCAATGTAAGCAGGAAAAAGGAAATAAAAATTAGAGCAGAAATTAATAAAATAGAAAACAGAGAAAATCAATAAAACCAAAAGCTGGTTCTTTGAAAAGATCAATAAAATTGATAAAGTTCTAGTCAGACTAACCAAGGAAAAAAGAGAGAAGACACAAATTACTGACATCATAAAAGAAAGAGGAGACATCACTACTGATCTAACAACCATTAAAAGATAATAAAGAGGCTGGGCGAGGTGGCTCACACCTGTAATCCTAGCACTCTGGAAGGCAGAGGTGGGTGGATCCCTCAAGGTCAGGAGTTTGAGACCAGCCTGAGCAAGAGCGAGACCCCATCTCTACTAAAATGTAGAAAGAAATTATCTGGACAACTAAAAATATATATATAGAAAACATTAGCCAGGCATGGTGGCACATGCCTATAGTCCCAGCTACTTGGGAGGCTGAGGCAGTAGGATTACTTGAGCCCAGGAGATTGAGGTTGCTGTGAGCTAGGCTGACGCCATGGCACTCTAGCCAGGGCAACAGAGCCAGACTCTCTCTCAAAAAAAAAAGAAAAAAGAAAACAAAACTATAACCTACTAAATGTACTAAAGGAACTGAAAGGTATTAAAAATGACAAGACATGAAAAAAAGATCAGAAATAGAAAAGCCCAGAAATGAAATGGAAACTCAAGAAATGATTGAAAAAAAATTCAAATCATTTTGAAAACAAAGATGAAACTAGAAGGAATAGGGAAATAAATGAATATAACAAATCATACCTTTTAAAAAAACTGAAATGAAGGATAATTTTAAAAATCAAAAAGAAGTTAACTAAAAACTAAACATGCAACTACCTTATGACCCAGCAATTCCACTCCTGGGCATTTATCCCAAAGAAATGAAAAAAACTTAAGTTCATGCAAAAACCTGTACATGAATGTTCACAGCAGCTTTATTTGTAAATATACACATTCGGAAAAAATAACTATATTTGGAAACAGCCTGGCTGTTCTTCAACAAGTAAGTGGTTAAACAAACTGTGGTACATAACATCCCACGGAATACTTCTCAGCAATAAAAAAGAACAAACTACTGATTTACCCAATAACTTATGTGAATCTCCAAAAAATTATGCTGAATAAAAAAGCCAATGCCAAAGGTTATACTATATAATTCCATACTTATACATTTCTTAAATGACAAAACTTTAGAATTCAGTTGTTGCCAGTGATGAGGGAGGGGTTGAGATGGGAGATGGCTATATAATAAGGTAACACAAGAGTTCCTTGTGGTGTTATAACTGTTCAAAATTTTGATTGTGGTGGTAGATACAGGAAGCTACACAGGTGATAAAACAGTACAGAACTTAATACATACACACATGTACAAATTAGTGTAAAAGTAAAATTGGAAAATGTATCAATGTCAATATCCTGGTTGTTATATTACATACTAGTTTTGTAAACTGTTACCATTGGGGGAAACTAAAATAAAGTATACAAGGGATCCCCGTATTATTTCTTACAACTGTATGTGACTCTACAATTATCTTAATATTTTAAAAAAGAAAGAAAAAGAAATGAACTAAATGCAATGTGATATCCTAGACTGGATCCTAGAACAGAAAAAGGACATTAATGGAGGAACTGGTGAAATATGAACAAAGTCTGGAGTTTAGTTATTAGTAACGTACCAATGTTAATTACTTAATTTTGCATATTGCTAATGTAACGTGCTACCGTTAGGGAATACTGGGTAAGGGGTACACTCAAACTCTGTTTTAGCTTTGCAAATTTTCTATAGTAATCTAAAATTATTCCTAATAATTTATTTTTAAATGTTTAAGAAGAAATAAAGGGTTAAATAGGATTCAAGAAAATATGATAAATATTGATGATAATCAAAAGAAGTTAATAGGATTCCTTGAAGAAGAAAAACAAAGCAAAGTAACAGCATAAATGTTTAAAATTATAATCCAAGAATATTTATCTGAAATTAAAAAAAGATTTGAAACTACATATTGAAAGAGTATGCCATGTACTTGAGAATATCACCTCAGAATGACCAACAAGATAGTCCAGTAAAATTACTAGACTTAAAAAAAAAATCTTTTAGGATTTAGGCCAAAAGATCCTGTGACTAATAAGGTTAAGATAAGAGAAAATAAGACAATTCTTAGACTTTTCAACACCAATGTTTTCAACAGAAAAAAATATGAGACACAGATTTAAGATATTCAAGAAAAGAAAAAAGTGAGCCAAGGATTTTATTTCCAACAAAAATGACCTTCAGATACAAAGAGCACAGACAAAATGTTATGAAAAATCAAGAAAATTCATGAAACATTTTCCCTTAAGCCTTTCCTAAGGAATTTATTAGAGAGAAAACTTAAGACAAACCAAAATGACTGAAGAAAACATAATTAATAAGGACTTATGGTGAGCATTAAATATACAGTTACTAGTAGAACCAAGACTAAGTAAAGACTGGAAGGGAGACTGCATAGTATGTAATGATTATATGCTCTAACGACCATGAAAAAAAATCAAGGGGAATATGAACAGATATATGCAAATGATAAAACTTCTTAAACTGTTTTCAATAATCAAAAGTGACTGTGGTGGTGGTATTAGCATTGTTATTCCCAGACTGCTGTATGTAGAATGTGGAATTAAAGCAAATGAGTATTAATTATGGGTATACTAATTCTATCATCATATTTTTGGTATGAAAATATGATATAGATACAATATAGAAGAAATTAAGAACTCCAAAATACAAACTGATCTTTGAATTTGAATTGGAAGTATGAGGACAAACTTACAAGATACTTTATGTTAGTACATACATTTTCCCAGCTCTGTCCACTGAAAAGGCTTAAAAACAATGACAAACTGAGAAGCAGTGTGTATCTCCAGTACCTAGATCAGAGTCTTGAAATACTATTTCCCACTAATTTTTTTTTTTTTAAATAGGAGGGCTTCTTAGAGAAATGTCCGATTCCAGCTCTAAAGTAGGAAATGTACAAAATAAGCCTGAAACATCCTGTTATACAGGATAACAAGGAAGCTATCAAAGACTATGAGAGTCATATCAAAAGGACCCAGGAGCCAAAATGAAGAGGTTCCCATTGGCTAGAAGGACAATTGGAGTTTATATAAGAATGAGAATTATAATACACTGAAACCGACATAAAATATTTAAATCCATAAGTTCATAATCTTAATAAGTCACCATTTGAATGAACCATCTTAAAAACTAGGTAAATACCAGGTTTTATCTTGCCTTTCCTATTTGAACTTTAGTGTTCAGGAAGCAAATAATATATGAGGGGATGCATCTCCTTATAAAATTATTCCAACTAATAAAAGAAAACAAAATGGTAGAATTGGAATATCTGTTCTAATATTTTACAAACCCTAATGAACTCATAGATCTAGACATTGAGCATCAACAGCTGATAACAACAAAAGGGCAAAAACCACACATTAGAACCTCCTGATGAATGGACCTACTACTGCCTATATAGCCTTGCCAAAGGGCTGGAACCTCAGTCTGATGAAGCCTCCGCCATCCTGCTGCCCAGGTGCAAGAAATGCAGAGGACAGCGGAACGTGCTGAACTGCCCATGAATGTGCAATTCCAAGACAGCGGAAAATTTAACAGGACAAAAGGCCTAAGTTCTTCAACAGATAAATTATAAGGAAAAGTCTTAAGAGATGCATCAAATTTGTTAAGAAGGGCAATATTGACATTTGGGTAATAAAACTATAAAGAAACCAGAAGAAAGTGATTACCTTTGGGAGGAAAAAGGCGGCCATGACTGGGATATGTTTCTGAGATGACTGGCAAAGTTATATTTCCTGACCTGGTAGTTATGAAAAGAATGTTCACCTTACAAATCAGTAAGCTGTACATTTTTGGGGTGTGATTTTCTATATCTGTGCCATATTTTACAATAAGGTTTTTTAAAAATTAATTAACAGAAATAGTTGAGCAATTATGTTTAGAGGCAGTCCATAAGGGAGTTTTCTTGACTTAACCTTGGGCTTTGTCACACACCCTGACCTATATATATCTAACTCACTGGCCACTTTCCGTCACTTTCAGTTCAAATTCCACAATTCCACCTCTATCATGGCCCTGCTGTTCACACCCACAGCTTCTGCTCTAAGTAGCTTGGGCCCCACTGCTACTGCTACTACCTTTAAGGCTAAACAAAAAGTACTGAAATTTCAGACAAGTAACAGTGTTTCTTAACCATTTTTAAGCCATAACCTTTCTAAAGAAATGTCAAGCTATCATGTGTACGCAAGCATCCATTGCACACACCCACCCATGCATAAGGTGGTGTGACTTACATCAAATCTTTTGCATATCATTAGACAAGAAGACTGTGATGAATCTTATTTAATGTAATTTCTGTTGTGAAAATGATTTTTTCTGTTTCTGTTTATATAAAATTAAAATCCTAAATATTTCTTTCAAATTATATTAAAATAATTGCCCTCCTCTCTTTCGCATACCACTACCACACATCACATGAGTTTCTGATTGATCCTCTCTAGGAAGGTGTGTCTACTGAAAATCAATGCACATGAAGGACACATACATATGAACATAGGAAAATAATAATAGTAATGACAACAATTATTGAGCAATATTTAATTTAAATACAAAGTAAGAAGACCAGACATTCTATATACACTTGAGTCTTAAAATCTGCAAGGTCAGTGTTATCATCCCCATTTTATAGATGGGTAAAACTGATACTCAGAGAACTTCAAGGCATTCCAATGTACGTCGGTTAAATATATATGAATAAGATAAAAAGATCAATAGAATAAGATAAAAAGCTCTTTAAATGGAAAATAGATTTTTCACATAATCATTTAAAAATACGTATATTTTAAGAAAGGAAAGACTAGTATTTAAATGAGATAAAAATCTGGGCAAGTGCCAGGGATGTACCATTTCAGACAAGGTGAGAGGAGTCTCTTATATACTGATTAAAAAATCTGAGAGGTGCACAGGAAAGTAGATGATATAGTGAAAGGAGCAGCAAACTGGGAGCCAAGGAACCGAGCTTTCACTCTGGCCCACAAGAAGCTGTATCACATCGGGTAAGCCACTTTACCTTTTAAGTGTCAGTTTCCTTATCTTAAAATAAAGACTAGCAAGGACTATTTTAATGTCTATTTATGCTCTAGCTGTTGACATTATAGGAATAATCTGGAAATATAAATGGAAGGGCATCTCACAGGCACAGTTAAGTGCTTTTGGTTAGCTCAAAAGTTGGAAACTTGAGGGCAAGAGAGCCCCTAAGTAGCCATGCTTAAGCTAAATGAAGAAAGATGGGTATCCCCCTCTATTACACCCACTGCAGGAGAGCAAATATTTATATAAAAATTAGCACAAGGGAGAATATTTGTGTTCATAGTAATAGATTCACGTAAGAAATGTGTATGCTAGACAAAGGTCTTGCTGTCGTTTTACAAAGGATCAGAATCATAAATCAGCAACTAAAGAAAAGAATAAAATACAAATATTTATGCCAAGGCTAGGATTCTAAAACTGGCAAATAAAACAATACTTCGAAGTCCCCACTGGCCATACCTTCCACAAACCCTGCTACAGGACCTCAACACTTGTGTGTTGAAGTGGCACTTAGAATTAAACAAGAAGCCTGTTTCCTCTAAGTCTTCATTGTTATGAACAATCACTATTTTAAAAATATCTACCTGGTGGAGAACATTATACTAGGAACTATAAAAATATAAAAAGAAAATAAGGCATGTCCCTAATCACAGAGAACTTACTACCATACACACAGGAAAATAGGCAAAATAACTAAAGACAGTGAGTGCATGCCCATGTGCACACGCATATGCACCATTTCTTTGGAATTTAAATCACATTTTTCCACATAAACAACACAGGAGATGTGGTCAGACTTCTATTGAGGTGACTCCTCAAACTTATTTCACACATATTTAGTTAAGACTCAATAGTTTTCCTTAATTCCCTAATTCTCAAAGTGATTCTTAATCAGGTTGAGGAACTAATAGGAAAGTAGTGTGCTATATAGCTGGGAAAAGCATATTCAACAGTATGAAATTATTTTACAATTAGAAAATCAAAAACTATTTTTCATGATACAAAAAAGCTACTATTTTCATCATCATCTAAAAGTCAATGGTAGTTATAACATACACAGCACTACCTGCCAAGCACTGCTCCAATTGCTTTACAGATAATTTTTTTATCCTCATTATTTAACTCATTTTATTCTTAAAACAACCCCAAGGGAGAGGCACTATCAATATCTCCAATTTTAAGGTGAGTAAACTAAGGCATAAGGAAATTAAGTCATTTCCCCAATCACACAGCTCCACAAAGCTTTTTAGCTGGTAAAGATACATAAAAGATACTCTATTTCCTGGATAACCTCATCAACCAACATTCTGATCCTTCTGCAAATAGAATGAAGGCATAAAGGCACTATGTTAATAGTTACATAGGTGCTTTTTTTGAGCTGTACATAGACTAAAATGAAATGATTTATAGTAACATGGCCCCAAATATTTCCATATTGTTTATACCACAGATAGGTTCACACAAGGACCAAAGATACATATACACTAATGTTCACTACTGCAGTGTTTGGATGACTGATTGAAAACAATCTATCCATCAATAGGGGACAGGCTAAATACATGTCTTACATTTCTTCTATAGGGAAATCTGTGTAGCCCTTTAAAAGTTTTATACTTATGGAAATTGAAAATATCTAATATACAGTATTAAGTGACAAAAGAAAAGTGTAGAACAGCATGTGTATTAGGATTCCATTTGTGAAGGAGAAAGAGGGGGTTATATATTATATGTGTGCTTCATTATGATCAGAAACTTTCTTAAAGATAACCAAGAAATTATTTACTGTGCTTACTTCTGGGAAGTAGGAAATGGAGAAGAGGATCAATAAATAGGGAAGAAAGAGATTTTCCTTTTTACATTATAACCTTCTGTACTGAAGCATATATAGCTGGTTTTAAAATAGCTTAATTAAAAATACAGTATTATAGAGCTTAATCTCCTTTTACACAGCAGTTCCAAACAACAGACTGGGATGTGATGATCACTGGTGAGATGTGTACCAAATAATGTATTCCTAATAATAGTTAACCTAGAGAAGTTAATGAATGATTTTACAAACAAGGTTAAAATCAACATCTCTTTAATTAATCCATTAATTCAAAGATAGGAAAAGAAAGGGGGCCTTTAAAACTCAAACAGAAGGTTAAAAAAAAAGTATCTTTCAAAGATGATTACTTTTAAGAAGGGCTGCATCCCAGAATAATGGAATTTCCACAGTCTGGAGATCCCCAGAGATGCAAACGTTCTTAAAAAACAAGGAGGCACACAACTTAAACAACTTGGTAAGAGAAGTTAAAAAAAAAAGAAAAAAAGAAAAAAAAACCAAACAAACAAGGAGGAACCTTAATGTGATCTTCAAATCAGGTTAGGAGTGTCCTACAGTGTAGGCAAGACAATTTTTAATGTCATTCTTTTAAATTTATACTTTTGTACATTTTACGTTTTATACACATATATTTCCAGTGGTAGTCATGCATTATCCAGAGGTAAATATACAATATTTGGGGAGATTCAAGCTCAAAAATGTTTTACTGATAGGATGTGCAATTAAAAATGTTTAGAAACCACTGATGTAGTCGAACAAATTTAATGCAGTAAAGAGGAAAGCATTAAATGGTCATTCCATGGTCAAGGGATGAAAAGTAAAAGTGAAGCAGTCAGTGCACGATGTCTGCAATTTTCAGTACTCTTCAACTTTTTCCTATATCTATTCTAAGACCAAAGCCTGCCATTTTCCAACAGAGTATGTCCTGAATTAGACCCCTCATAATCATTCTAACTATACAAATTTTATTAACTGATGCTTCTGGACAGGCCTCCAAGCCTTTCTGTAAGGAGTTCTTCACGGCCATCTTGCATAGAACTGTACACGAGTCCTTTAAGTGCTCTGACAGCTTCCAACTATCTCCAAAAGTGAAAGTACTTATCCATTACTTTAAATATCTTTTCCCACTCTTAAATTGTCCTCTCCCCATAAACCAACTGGAGCTCTTTAAATAAGTCAGACAAATATATTCCTCATTCGTCAAGGGACTCACCCTCCCCTTCACACTCCTGTTATGCAGAATAAACATACTCCACACAATCATATCAAGTTCTTTTTCCTCCAGAATTCTCTTCAAGGTTCCCTTTCCTCTGACAGCCTGCCCACCTCTAATTCCTGGGATTTCAGTGTTGGTGGGATCGCGGGTATCATCGTTCTCTTCTCATCTTTCCAGCAATCCATTAGCATTAGCAGGATTATTGAACAGGTCTCCGTTTGCATTCATATCTCCAATGTTTCTGTGATCTCCGCCCTCAAGACCTTTGATTTCTTTAGGTCTCGCCTCCCTCTTGGGACACTAAGTTTGTTTAGGGCCTGAGTGCAGGGGGCCTGGCTGGTTCTCTCCGACGTCAGCTGCTGTCGCGTACGGAGGCCGGCTTAAGCAGGCCGCTCAGGGAACAAGGCCTTGCGGACAGGACTGACCTGGGCGCTTTCCCCATTGCTTTCGGAGGAGAAACGTCCTGGGCAGGGGTCAGAGAGCGAGTATGTGCTCCAAGGCGGCGCAGAGACACCCCAAAGCACTCCGAAGGGGCCAAAGAAGCAAATGGGTTACTAGAACTAGGCCTGGTAGGTGAAGGGAGGCGGGTGAACAACTGGATCCCGGACTGAATCCGGGAGAGGCGGGGCGGGGAGGGGACTCGAGTGTGGCTGCTTTGGCAGCTCCCGCGGCCCCCGTAACGGGGGTGACCGTTATTGCACTCGCGAAGAGGAGGAGTTGGGGAGTGTCCCCCACTCACCTGGAAGCGGCTGCCGCTGGAGGCTCCAGCTACCCCCCTCCCAATTGAAGCCACGTCAGCTCGGGAACCTTACGCGACACCTACCACCGCCGCGCCCCGCCGGGGACTCAACCACTCGCAGTTGGGACGGAAGATGGGATTAGGACATTAACCAATCAAGGCTATCGGTAGGGCGTTACCAGGGAGACCAGGCACGCCTTGTTTATAACTTACCTATCAACAATGATGGAAACCAATCAACGCCAGAAAATGCTCCACTGCCTCAAAGAAACAGCCAATGGACTCTAAAGAGTGAATGAGGGGCGGGATCAGACAGGAGCCAGTGTCCCGGAAGAAGATCTGGGGGAAGGGCCGGAAATGCCGAGAGGGCGGGCGTTGTGGGAAAGGTCAGGTGTTTTGGTGTGAGGTGGGTGCGCAAGTTTCCTCCAGTTCCTCTGCTTCGTTGCTTGCGGCTGACCCAGAGTACGGCTTGGACACCAGCTGCCCTTAGGATTGTTGAATGAGCTGTGAGAAGGGAGTAGGGATGTCGGCTTTGCTCTTAGAGTCGTAAAATATTAGAGGCACTTACTGGTCATCTAGTGTAACCTTTTCGTTTTGCTGATGAAAAATGACCGGAGAAGTGAACTGCCCAAAGTCAGACGGCGACTTAGTGACGGCGACTTAGTGACGGAACTCGAACTAAAACCCGGTGTCAGTATGAACGAGGGTCACCGATGTCTCTAGGGACATGAGTGTGAGAGATAGAGAATGGTGACTACCAGGAAGGTGTCTTAGGAAGTGGCGTTTGAGCCAGGCCTTACGCAAAGGGTGAGATTTGAGGGCTCAGGCCCTGGAATGGGAGTTAATAAGGAGCTCCAGCAAGAGACGGAAATCATGTATGCTCTTCTTAAAATCCTAAGGAAAGGGAGCAGCCAGCTTCCAATGATCTATCATTTCGGACACTCTCTGAACAGTGAGAATAATTATTTAATTATTAGTTTGAATTTATTGAATCGTACTGTGCGTTCAGCTAGACCACTGTATGCATCCTCATTCTAGTGATTCCATAACCCTTTCAAGTTCAAACATCAGCTCAGTAAGGCTTTTCCTGGCTACCCATCTAGAGAAATTGGAGGTCGTTATGCTAAGTGAAATAAGCCAGGCACAGAAAGATAAATATCACATGTTTTCAGTCATATGTGGGAACTGAAAAAAGTTGATCTTGTGGAGGTAGAGAGTAGAATGGTAGTTACCAAAGGCTGGAAAGGGTATATGTATTTGGAGAGGGTGAATGAAGAGAGGCTGGTTAGTGGGTACAAACATACAGTAGAAGAAATAAGTTCTAGTGTTTGATAGTGCAGTAAGGCGACAATAGTTAACAACAATATATTGTATATTTTAAAATAACAAGAATATTTTTAATGTTCCCAACACAAGTGATAAATGTTGAAAGTGATCAATATCCTAAATATAGTACACATCGTATGCATGTATCAAAATACCACATGTACCCCATAAGTATGTACAAATATTGTGTATCAATTTTAAAAATGAAGAAAAATAAATTGCAGTCCTCTGTACACGGTGTACCTCTTTTGTTATATTTCCCCTAAGCATTTTTGCCATGTAACATACATTTTATTCATTTATCTTGCATGTTTTCTCTCTCCTCACTAGATTATTCTGAGAAGGTAGGAATTTTTGTCTCTTTTCATCTCACCTACATCTCCAGATCCCAGAACAATATAGAATAGGGCACTCATTATCTGTTGAATCAATAAAGTATGTATGATTATCCCCATTTTACATGTGAGACAGTAAGACTTCAGAAGGTTAAGTAATTTGCACAGGGTCACATGGTGAGGAACAGAGCCAGGATTTGAAGTAGCTATCCAGTGTCAAAACTGCAGCACTTCTATAATATATTATATTTTCATATCTCTTATTGTACCCATCCAGCAAAGCCCTAAGCCTGGATCAGTCCAACCACTGGTATTCTCTACTCCTAACTTTGGAGTGCAAAATGTTGCTGGAGACATCACGACTGTCAGCGTCATCAGTGTCATGACTGCTATACATTCAGTTCCAACTGCACTACATACTCAGCACACTCCCAAATCCTTAGTATCTTCAGCTTCCTCTCCCATTTCCCACAACAATTACTCAAACGTTTAACACCTTTATCGAGTCCCAACCCCATACCAACTCCTTATATTCACAGCAGATGAACTTGCTTTTCTACCTAGAGAAAACAGAAACCATCATCTGAGAGTCCTACTGAGTACTCCCTTACACAGACTTTACACTTCTACCTACTTACCTGCTTCCACATTCAGCCTTAGAATTTATCTTTCAGTTTAAGCAGAATAAAACTTTCTTATAGGAGAAGATATTAGAAGTTGTCTGTTTGGTAGGTCTTCTTATGGCCCTACCTTCTTGTGTGAGCACAGACTGGTCATTCAGTGAGAATTACAGTGAACACTAAGGGAATGAAAGAAGAAAATGGAGTGGAGAGGTTAAAGAGCTAAACTGATCTTTTTTTCCAAAGGGCACTGAAGGACTTGAAATGATTTAAAATGCAACTTAATAGGAGCAATTTAGGCTCTGAGAGGGTGATCAAGATGATAAAAGATAATTAGGAGTTGACCCAGCAAATAAGAAAGTAAAGAGTAGTAGAGGTAGATGGAGCAGCATGTGCATAGACTGGGAAACTTGAGTGATGTGACTGAACAGACAGGCAAAGAATAGGTCATAAAATGGTGCATGCCATTTTATGCTAAGGGATTTGGATATTATTCTGAGCTCCAGAGCAGTTAAAGACTATGGGAATCACAGAAGTCTGCAGTCACTCAGGTGTCCCTTAGAGAGTGACCTTTCCCCTAATTAAAAGTACAGTGAGGAAAGGTTGGGGGATAAGAAATGTCACATTCTCTCTCATTACTATTGCCCAATTCCTTCTCCCCTTTTTCAGTTCTTTCCTCATCATCCTCTCTTACCTTCCCCTTTACCAAATGCAAACTTATCCCAAAAATTTCATGCAGCCTTGTTTGTTAATGCATCCTTCATACCTAATAAGATATCTTCAACATAGTGTATGCCCAATAAATGTGTGTTAAACTTTAAAAAATTATAAGTGCATTGTACAGTATACAAATAAATCTTAGAGACGAAAATTTTCTTAAACTATAACTTCAGAATATATAAATTATATATAAAAATATAAAATCACATCAATCACAGTGATCATTGCAGAAAAATGTTTCACAAAATTCAACGCCAATTCATGATTTTTAAAAAAAACTCAGAGAACTAGGAATAGAAGGAAACTTGCTCAATGAAGGACATCTACCAAAAAAACTATAGCTAACATTCTTAATGGTGAGAAACTAGATTCTTTCCCCCTAAGATCAGGAACAAGGCAAGGGTGTCCCCTTTTACCACTCCTATTCAACATTGTACCAAAATTCCTTCCTAATGTAAGACAAGAAAGGGAAATTATATATATATATATGGAAGGAATAAATAACATATAAATAACAATCATGTCATATAAATAACATATATGACATGATTGTTTATGTAGAAAAATACTTAAGAATAAACAAAAACCAAAACCTTCTAGAACTAATAAGCAATTTTAGCAAGGTTGCAGGATAAAAGGTTAATATATGAAAGTTAATTGCTTTCCTACATACCAGCAATGAAAAATTGGAATTTGAAATTTAAAACACAATACCATTTACATTAGTAGCACCAAAAAATAAAATAAAGAAAAAAATACTTAGGCATAAATATAACAGAATATGTGCAGGATCTATATGGAGGAAACTAGCAAACCTCTGATGAAAGAAATTAAAAATCTAAATAAATGGAGAAATAGTCCATATTCATGGGTAGAAAGATTCAATATTATTAAGATGTCAGTTCTTTCCAACTTGATCTGTATATTCAAAGTGATCCCAATCAAAATTCCAGTAAGTTATTTTGTGGATATTGACAAACTAATCCTGAAGTTTATATGAAAAGGTAAAAGACTCAGAATAACTAAAAGAAGATTGAAGAAAAACAAAATTGAAGGACTGACATTACCCAATTTCAAGACTTACTCTAAAGCTACAGTAATCAAGACAATATGGTATTGGCCAAAGAATAGAGAAATAGATAAATGGAATAGAATAGAAAGCTCAAAAATAGACTCAGATAAATATAGCCAACTAATCTTTGACAAAGAAGCAAAGGCAATTCAATGAAGAAAAGATAGTCTTTTTAAGAAATGGTGCTGGAACAATTGAACATTCATATGCAAAAAATGGCACAGACCTTACACCTTTTACAAAAATTACCTTAAAATGGATCTTAAGACCTAAATGTAAAATGCAAAACTATAGAATGTCTAAAAGATAATATGTGAGAAAATCTAGATAACCTTGGTTTGGCAATGACTTTTCAGATACAACACCAAAAGCATGATCCATGGAGAGTAGGGGGAAACCTGATAAGTTAGACTTAATTAAAATGAAAAGCTTCTTCTCTGCAAAAGGCATGGTTGAGAGGACAAAACAGCAAGGCACAGACTGGGAGAAATTGCAAAACATCTATTTGGTCAAGGACGGATATCCAAAATATACAAAGAACTCTTAGAAACTCAAAAATTTAAATTAAAAAAATTCATAAGTGGGCACAAGATCTGAACTAAAGAAGGTATACAGAAGGCAAATAAGCATGTGAAAAGATGCTCAACATATGTTACTAGGGAATTGCAAATTAAAGGAACAATGAGATATCACTACATATTTATTAGAATGGCAAAAACCAACTGACATCAACTGCTGGCAAGGATATGGAGCAACAGGAACTCATATTTATTGCTAGTAGGAATGCAGAATGGTAAAACCACTTTGGAAGAAAGTTTGGCAATTTCTCACAAAGCTAAACAAAAATCAACCATATGATCCAGCAATCATGCTCCTAGATATTTATCCAAATCAGCGAAAATGTATGTCTACACAAAAATGTGCACATGATTGTTTATAGCAGCTTTATTCATAATTACCAAAACTTGGAAGCACCAAAATGTCCTTCAATAAGTGAATGGCTAAACTGTGGTAAATTTTATACAATGGAATATCATTCAGTGATAAAAAGAATGGAGCTATCAAGTCATGAAAAGACAAAAAGGAACCTTAAATGCATATTGCTAAGTGAAAGAAACCAATCTGAAAAGGCTACATACTAACAATATGACATTCTGAAAGAGGCAAAACTATGGAAACAGTAAAAAGATCAGTGGTTGACATGTTGAGGTTGAGAGATGTAGTTTAATTATGATTACTTTTGTCATTACTATTAATACTTTTCTTTCTCTGTATTTACTCTAGGCAAAGCTGTTGCTTACAAAAGTACAAGTACTGCATGACAGATTATTTTCCCGGGAGCTTGATGGGGCCTGTGAAGAGAAAGAGGGCAAAGCCAGGGTGAGCAGTCAAGCGGTGATGCCATGTTAGGGCAACTGAAACCAATAGCCCAGTTAGACCCACAGAGCCAGGGCAGCCCTTCAAGAGCCCGGCATGAGCCAGAGCTTGGAACATCTTCTGCAGGTTCTCCAAGACTTCTGGTTGAAGTCAAATAACAACAGAATGTTGCTGCATATCAACTGCAGCTGTTCAGAACTGAGGCACCCAGCAGACTGCATTAATAGCTGAAACTGCTCCCTAATGATGTGCAGATCTCTCACATAGCTAGTCTCCGTGAATTACTTTTTAATACAGTTATTAAGTAAAAATCCTCATTAATCAGGATTCTTTAGGGATGAAGAAGAGCCTTAATTATGAGATGTGGATTTTGTATAAAAATATCTCTGTAAACTTGCCCTGCTCTGAGTCATTATCTGTTGTATTTCCCTACATCAGCAAAATTTTCAGAAGATCCAGAGTATGCCAAATACCACATAATGAAAACATTAAAAAAATGATCATTCTTTTGAAATCCCTGGCTCTCATAAGCAGGACAACCAAAAAGCTGGCAGGATACTAGCGTTTAAGCCCCACTATCATGCTTGTGCTATAGACTATCCTCTAGAGTTGGGGCTAGTACTGGACAGGAAGCAATAGTAGAGGCCAGAGATGATTGTTACCAGCAATACAGAGGAAATGCACACTCAGGAAGGAGACATGGAGGGGATGACTGGAAGAGCAAATAACTGGATCTCCTCTCACCTGGACTTCTGATGTACTGGGGCACAGATGTAGCAGTCTTCAGCTGCATTTTTCCTTCCTGGCTGGCTTCCATCTTGGCTGGCTTTCCTTCCTGCTGAGCCCTGCCAATAAGGCTGAATCTGACATCTCTCTAAAGTGCCATAGCACTAGGGACAAAAAAAAACAGGGCTGAGTTGCTGGTCACAACCAGGTCCCAGAATCTATAAAAGACAGCAGAGACATCACAGGGTATAGGAAAGGAAAACTCGTAGCAGGGAAAAGAATTTGGGGGAGGAAATTTGAACCATGATAGAGCATAATTACAAGGTAATTAAGGTAGAAAAGGAAGGGGGTCATGGATCTTACCCAGAGGGCTCTGGAGCCCAGGGCTAAAGGCAGGGGAATTCAAAGTGGAAGGAAAGGACCTGTGGTGAGAAAATCAACCATCTCAACCATCTCTTGCGAATAGAACCTGAACTGTCATATATATTTAGACCACCTCCATGCTCCCTTATGTTATCTCTGTATCTCCCTAACCTTTCCTGTATCCTTAAACTCATCTTTATTTTTTTTCAATTTCCGGCAATAGAATTCAGTAATTTTGTTCTTGCGATGGTCAAATACTCGTCTTCAAATAGTGGGTGCATCGTGACTGCCTTGGAACAGAAAATTCCACTGCCTTACTAGGGACAATGCAGCTCCATCAGTGAGGGCCACAAAGAGATTTACTTATTTATCAAGCTGCACCTCGCTCCTGTTAGCTACGTCCAGCCAGAGCAACATGTCTATATTCCTACACCCACAGGAGCACCTGAATAATGGATCATGGACCACCCCTCCTCCCATAATACTTTCTCTGATTCAACTCAAATGCTCAGACTCTTATCAGACATCATATTAGATATTGCCATTTGGCTGCTTTCCCAGAAACATTATGAGATTTACAGACATTTAGGGAATGTTAAGCTCATGCTGCTAGGCACAGTGTCATTCACGTATATGTAGATTATACCCTTTATCCTCATTAGTAAGAGGTGGAGCCAGGATTCACATTTAGACATTCTGACATGTAAACACTACACTGCACTGTGTCGTGTCTGCTCACTGCCCATCCAGCTCACTCTCCAACCTCTGTGATCTCTTCTTTCTCTCTTGATCATGTGCAGTGGAACTCTCCAGAGAGGGATTACTATTGTACAGGCAAGCAAGCTCAGCATTTTGAGAGTTAGGCCTGAGGACACTTGGTAGCAGCCTTAGGACTGTAGCTATAAGAAGCAATGGTACAACTAATCTCCACAGTGAATTATCTCTGAAAACTAGGGGAAAGGAGTTCACTTGTCAGCCATTGTTGGAGGACCTACTGGGTACTGGCCATATACCCTAGCACTCCATTGGACATAATAAAGTAGAAAATTTTGTCTTTATCTTTATGATGTTTGAGATACAATTATAGATATGCTACTTATATATACAAAATACCTTAAAATAATTACTATGCAGCATATGGGCAAGTTCAAAGGAATAACATACTTTGTACATAGGCTTAAAGTTGAACACTGAAGGATTGATCAGTGTGTTATGTGCCTAAAAGAAATGCCTCTTAGAAATTAAAGTTTTAGAAGAGGGGGAATTAATGGATGGGAAGATGAGGCTGGAAGGGTGCCAAATGTAGTAGAATGTCTTATGCAAAGGAACTGGGCTGTTGCCTCTCTTTCCATAACTTTCAGGTCCATTTTGATGGTTTGGCCTTGTCTTAAAGCAACATATTTCCAAATTAGTTACTTCCTCACCCACCATTAATTGAACTGGTTAGAGATGACTCACCTTCAGTGTCATAGTTCTCAGCTGGCTGAGATCTGGGAGGTTTACTGAATTCTGACACAGCCCCAGCTCAGAAGTCCCCATAGAGCTCATGGAGCCAGGCATGAAATGCTGAAAGCCTTGGGAGGCAAAGTACTGGGGAAGGCTCAGACAGGTGGCCTGGGTCTCCATGCTCGGATCCCTATACTATCTTCATTTTTCAAAGGGGATGGAACCCTTACTGATGTAACTGATAAATTTGGAGATTTGCATGTAAAGCAGATAGTGAGATATTGTGAGAAAGTCTATAGAATCCCTAATGTCGCTTGTCCTGGGTGCGTCCTGCTCAATAAACTCCCCTTGATCTTTATCAGAAGATCATTTCTTTAGCAATTAAGAGATTTTCTTCATTTACTATTTTAGAGTACTAAGCATATTCTTTAGGAAGGTGTATTCAACTTAGAGTCAAAACAAAGTTGTTAATGAGTTTTGTATAACTAGCAGTTTACAGCCTCCCTTCTGATCCCAGAAGGAAATGCAGCCTGAATTTCTGTCTCCTGCCTTATTCCTTTTTTTTTTATCCAGTTACTAACCTTCTCATTCCCCTTCTTCATACAGATTTTAATTCTGCTGACAGGCACAAGAAATACGGGCTGATTAATATGAATGAAGGCTGCATAATTCATAGACCTAGTAATAAGATACCTTAGAGGAGTTCCGTAGGAAACAGGTATTGAATCTCCCAACCCTGGGAAACTCTTTTCCATTAAAATATGTGATTTCCTTTTTATGCCTATGTAGCACTGAGAGGTGTATACTCTAGACGTGGCTATCTAGGCCATCAACTCTCTTGTCTACTGTCTGTCACATACAGGCATTCTATGAAGCCAATTTATTTCCTCCATATTTAATAATTTAATTTATTTTATTAGTCTTTCTATCCTGCTTATTGTTCATTATCATGAATCTATTATATAACAATTCAGAGCACTTAAAATTGTTTGGATCTCTTAATGGCAAGGCAAGTCCACTTTTGCATATATGCTAGCCAAATCCACACTCAACAAATAGTTACTGAATGCCTCCTTTATGATAAACTGGTTGAACAGAGACAGTATTTTTTCTTTCCCTCTGCCTGGAACACTGCCCTTCTACTCCTTCAACTGGTCAGATCATTCTTCAGTTCATTTCTTTGAGGAGGCTTCCCCTGACCATCTCCAGGACTAAGTTAGTGACTCTCATGTACATATCACTCCCTGCAAAATAACAATCAGCATGCTTTACAGCATTTATTTGTTTAATGTTTATCTCTTCCACTGGAATGAAAGCTCCTTTAGCAGAGACTTATCTGTTTTCTGCACCTAGCACAGCGTCTTTTACAGTATGCATGCTTATTGGTATTCACTGAATGGATTTATCTTAGAGTTTAACATCTCTGACATAATAGACACTTGGTCAAATACCGAGAACTCAGTCATTCAGTAATTATTAATTGAGTATCTCAGAGTGCATAATGAGAGGATTTTAAAAAGTTATAGGGCACCATCCAGCCTTCAAGAGGGCTGCTGTAAAGTGGATGACCCATTTGCATACAAACAATTAAATACCTACACAAATCCCAAGTACCGAAAGAGTGAGTGGGTGAATAAATGAATGATTAAATGAAATGAATAGGTGCTTTATTTTAGACTTATAGACTCAGGTTTAACCCTGAACAAGTTAATGTCTCTCAGCTTTAATTTTTACATCTATTCTATTTTGAAATTTCCTAAATGATTCTTTCGTTTCTTTAAGTTCTGTTATATACTTTCTTATGTTGTCTATATCCTTAGTGACTTTTTCATTTTTTTTTCATTCATGCCCTGAAATATTTTTTGGCTTGTGTTGGCTTTCAACTTTCTCTTCAATCTCTTTCATCTTATTTGCCATCCATATTCTGAATTCCATTTCTGACATTTTGACAATTTCCTTTTGGTTGGGGTTCCTTGCTGTGGATCTATTGTGATCCTTTGAGGGTGTCAAATTAGCTTGTGTTTTCATGTTGCCAGAGTTCTTTTGCTAGTTTCTTCCCATCCGAAATCTCTTCTCTCGGCTCAGGGCAGACAGGTTTGTGGCACACTTGTTCTTTGCTGGGAACTCTCCTACTTAGTGAAAAGAAGGAGAGGTCCCTAGATGCCACTTTTGTGTCCTACTCCAGAAGATTGACCTGGCAAGAGACGACAGGCAGATGCACTGAGAGCCTGTAATGCAGCTGTTCTGTGCTGGCCTGTTCCCCTGTGATTCTCACAGTCCAAGTCAGTGCTGGATGATCTTCGTGCATAGTGGTGGGTTGTTCCCCAGGCTGCTGTTGGAAGCTCTGGCGGGGAGCTGGCTGGCATTGTGAGGAGAGTGTTCTGCCCCTGGCTGGCATTGTGAGGAGAGTGTTCTGCCCGGGTGTCCCTATGGCGAGGCAACTGGGCAAGGCTGTCTAGGTGGTGGTTGGGTGTCAGGGCTGTGGGCGTTAGCTCCACCAGGGTCCTGGTGTAATGACAGCACGTGGCTAGTGGTCTGTGGCAGAGCATTGGACTGCACAGATTGGTCCTGCTAGGTGGTGGATGGAAGCCTCCAGGTGGGGCTGCTGGGCCAGGCAACAGCACTGGAGCCCCAGTGGGCCTCAGAGAAGTGGCTGCAGGGCTCAATGGCTGGGGCTGTCTCCCAGCGCAGGTCCCAGCTGAAGCAGTTGCCATGGGGTTTCTCAGGTGGCCTCTGCAGCAGCAGCGGCCTGTTTGCCTGTTCCGTTTGAATCCCTTGTGGGAAGGAGGGGCCCCGGGAGGCCCAGTCAGTGGGGTACAGGGAGCATCTGCTCTCCCTGCTCCCTCCCTGGCCTGGCAGAGGTGGTTCCAGTTAAGCCAAGCCCTGTGTAAGCCAAGTGCTCTGGACCCCAGAGCTCAGAATGGCATCAGTTGCAGCGACCTGAACAAAAGCCGCTGGATCCCTGCTGTGCCTGCTCTCTGGTGCAATGTCACTGCACAGTCTCCAGTCAGCTCCCTGATAGTCCTGACCTGTGGCTGGCAGTGTCTGCAGGGGGAGTATGGAGCTCTGAGGTTCTCTCCTCCTATCCTTTCCCACTGTGGCTACTTCCCCCAGGTACCTTCCCATCTTGCTGAGTGGATCGCCCCATTTCCCTCTCCTTTACTCTGAATGTCTCTCTTGCTTCTCTGATGATTTACAATGCTCTCTCCAAGAAGATCTATCTGTAGGTGGGTATCTACTTGCAACTTTTGATCCTCTCCTTGAGAGCGAAATGCGCAGGCTGTTTCTAGTCTGCCATCTTAGCATGATCCTACATCTGTAAAATGGAAATTATAAATGTTCCCGTCTAATAGGATTAGTGTTAGGATTAAAGGAGATGACCATAAAATTCTTAGCACAGAATACGGTACATATCTCATAATAAATGTTAACTGTTACTTATTACTCTAATAGTATTGTTATTATCATTAGATTCATGGGAAGGTGTTGCGCCCTAGACTGCCAGCAATCAGGACGCAACAGCTTTGGAGTTCTTCCACCAGCGGTTTATTGGCACAGCTTCACATCTACGACTTATACATGGCGAGAGACGCCGAACGGGAAGTGAGCTCCACTTAAGTACCCTCAGCCA
>CAUYRT010006661.1:0-47469 GCA_963574885.1 Lepilemur ruficaudatus
GTGGCCCTGATCCAAGATGACCAGTGTCCTTAGAAGAATAGGGAATTTGGACATAGACAAGGAGAGGGAAGACTGTGTGAAGATACTGGAAGACAGATATCTCCAAATCAAGGAGAGAGGGGAGGTCTCAGAAGAAACCAACCTTGTCAACACCTTGATCTCAAACTTCCAGCCTCCAGGACTGTGAGACAATAAATTTCTGCTGTTTATGCCCCAGTCTGTGGTGCTTGCTATGGCAGTGCTAGTGCCTCCCAACCTTGTGAGTCAGCAGGTGTGGGGTACAACCCAGAGAGACCTCAGGTGGCTGTAATGCAGGTGGTCTTCCAATCAGGCTATTAAGAACTTAGCACTAATTAATAAAATAAATACTAAGGGAACAGAGGCTGCAGGGTCCAGTGGTGTGCACATCTGGGAAGGAACACGAGGTGGAAGAGGAAGAGGACTTTCCTCTCATCTCCTCCCCAGCATGATCCAGGCCCCTCAGATACAACCCCCCTGCAGTGCCTCCAAATTCAGCCAAGGCGGGTCCTGCATGAGAAAGAGCAGCGGCAGTTCTCTGAAGTGCTTCCATATGATGAACATCGTCAGTATTTCACAACCACTACGTCAAACAATCATCAAAAGATAAAGCTCTAGGAATAGTTGAGTACCAGGACAGAAGAGCCTGGGCCCCTGGGTGACCTCATAGGAAACCATACAAGCCTTAAATGGTCTATTTCTGATAGGCGGGAGAGAAATAAAGCTCTCTCTTGCTTATGGCATTGGGTGTACGGGACATGCAACAAACTCATATCCTAACCAACACCCTCCCTTCCTGTTCCATCAGCCATCAAAGCAGTAGCTGCAACAGCCCAAAGTAACAGGGCCGACCCAAGCCCTAGTTGTGCAAGGGTTGACCTGCACATCACCGCACAGACATGCATCCACCTCGCTGAGCAGGGCTCTAGGCTGTTCTACACCTCTACGATTGGATGTTCCCAAACCAACCACAGCTGGTGAAATCCAGTATAGTGATCTAGTTTGACACTGGTAAGCCAGGCTTCTTCCTCCTATGCCCTTCCATCGATCTTGTGAACCATCTTAACCTATTCTGACATATATTAATTGTTTCAAATCTAGCTTGTGATATAAACTCTAAGCATGCATGAAATAGCAGGTTTTTTTTTAAACACAAAGCTCACAGATGTATTGTAATTTCTACACTACCAAGACTCAGATATTTGCAAAAATGTATACATGCACTTCACAAATATATGCAAAATGACAATGATGAGCAACATATAAAAGTATGTTATAGGATAAGAAAATATAGTGACAGATACATACATGTATGTTTTTCTATATATGCATACTCAAAGCTTGGGACTTTTTCCACAAACATATGGTTTACACATTCCATTAACATCAGCTTGAACCCTATGAAATCAGTGATACTCCATCAATTTTTTTTACCTAAAAAAAGAAAAGGCAACTTCATAGGATTCAAGCTAAGGATTTTCCCTCCAAAACAGTCACTGTGAAAAGCACAAACTTGAATGATTCTAAAAAAATTTTTTTTTGGAACTCATCCTTTGAAACTGTCATCAGAACCAGCTGTATATACAAGAAAACTAGACATGAGATGCTCTTCAAGCTAAACTGTGAAAAAAAAGTAAAGGAAATAAAATGTCATTTTCAGGGATAGGGATGGGGGCGTTACTAATCAAGGGACATAAAGGATCAGTTGAGTCAGATGAGTAAGTTCTAGAATCTGCCATCACTGCACCTGTAGTCCACAGGACTGTACTACCCATTTAAAAATGTGTTAAGAGGGTGGATCTCACGTTAAATGTTCTCATCACAATAAGATAAAATTGTTTTAATTAGCGTGAATTAAAATGCTATATGATAACATCAAAACCACCCAACCTATCCCATGAGGATGTGCACAATTTTGCACAAACACTGGTGCATCCAGCGCTGGGCCAGGGCTCCCCCATTTACCTTTCAGGGATACCCAGTAGTGCTTCCACTTCCTCCGGGTGGCCGACTCCACCTTCTTGTTCTTCTTGTGCACCAGGAAGTTCTTGACCGCCAGGGCGCCGGCCTTGCGCACCGTGCCCTGCGCGGCCGTCAGCAGGATGTCCGACTGGCCCGGGGAGCTCAGGGTGCCGCTGCTCTGCTCGTCGCTGTGCGCGGAGCCGGCCTCCTCCAGGCTCTCGCTGTTGTTGCTCATCTCCAGCTCCCTTCGGAAGTTCTCGTACACGCCCTGGCGAGCCGCATCCCCGGTGGAGCTGCTGCCGCTGTCGCTGCCCACAAAGGCCCGGCCCGTGGGGGGCGAGTAGCTGGAGTTGGTGGCATTGGATCGCCTGGACAGGAGGTCCGTGTCGGTGGCGGCCCCTTCAATCCCACTGTCTGCAAACTCACTGCCCTCGCCTGCGTTAACATCCTTGGGAGCAGAAAGGGAGAGAAGAGAAGACACGCATCACGCGGAGAAGGCACCCAGGAGCTCCCGCCAGTCCTGCCCCAGGCTCTGCATGCAGCAGCCGGAGACCCTGGGCCACGTCCTTCTCAACCCCTGGACAGCCACAGGCCCAGCTGGCCCACAAAGCCACACAGGAAACCCTGAGCCACCCTGCGTGAAGGCAAAGGATTTGAAATGTTCAAGAATTACACAGGAAACAAAGACCACTTCAAAGAGCGTATCATTTATCTGGCTAATATTGAGATGCCACCTCCGCCGCTGAGAGACCACAGCGCTCTCACCCCCATCAGCCTGCCTTTAACTCCGGGAAATTCTGCAGGCAGATCAGTTAGTTGTTCCGGAGGTAGGGGGTGACAACGGATAACTAGGTCTTTAGAGATGATGCCTTTTTGTTTGTTTGTTTTTAAATAAAAGGCCTGCTTAGAAGTCTCTTTTATAATGGGGTGACTAAAAAGATAGCCTAGCGCACCTCCTCACCCCACTCACCCAGCAAGGCCCCATGTCCCGGGAGCAGGCGAGAGTCCTCATCCTCTAATCAGCTTCGCTTCTTGGAAACAAGCAGCCTCTCACTCCGCATTGTGCTAAAAAAGTCTGTGGGGCCCACAGCTCCAACACAGGCTCTCCAATTACCTTGCCCTTTCAAAGCCGGGATGCTCGGAGCCCGAGGCAGGCTACTCGCTGCCCCTGGGCCAAGTGACAGCTCGGGGCAACTGCCAAGATACTGGGGTATCAATTTCCAGCTTAAAACCATCGGGAACTTCCAAAGCTGCCCCTGCTCTCAAGTTGAACATTTCCGGGACAGACAGGTCTGTTCTTAAATCAGAATCTTAATTGCTCTAAAGTGCTACAGGCATTTCCATAAACAATAATTAAATAATGGTAGTAATCAAGGGAGGATAATGACAGCAGCATTGGACAGGACAGCTCAACAGTCTTATGGATAAGAAATGAGACCGACTGTTCTCAAAAGAAGAGGATGGGAACATAAGCCCAACAGAAAAGAGATGGCAAAGGAATACATGGTGTGGTGGTCTCACCAGTTTTTAAGCCTACAATCTCACAAATAGCTCATTATGACGCAAACATGTAAAAACTAACTGGATATTCAGAATTATCGTAAAAATGAATGCTCTGGGCTCACATCTTTGGCAAAAGGCAACGGGGCAGAATGAGCCATGCCACAACCTAATATTGTCCTACACAGGCCCAGACAGGTGGGTGCTGCGCCCAATATCTCCACAAATCCCACTTAGTCAAGTAAGTTAGAATTGTTCAAAGTCCACCTTCATCACGGATAAACAGTACGTGAGTAACTCAAAGAGGTGCACAGCCAGACATGGAAGAAAGAAATGGAGAAAGTAGAACGGTACAGGAGGTAACTGAGTGAGCTTCTGAGGACCAACCCCATTTTCAAATGGGGTTTAGATCCCTGGGAGTCAGAAGGAATTAAAGGGGTCAAAGAAACCACGGATGCGGCTCAGAGGCAGACCCCTGTGACTGCTGGTCCCGTGGTTTTGCTGTCTGCTCTTCTGCCTATTAACAGCCATGGATGGACTCAGCTCCAGTTGGTATTAATCCTCTACACAAACAGGAAAACACTACTATCAACCCACATTTCTCCCTGGCAGGGACATTTAGCATATGCTTCCCTGTCCATATAAGACAATAAGAAAATGTGACAATCATTGATTATTCAAGATAGCCATGAGTCATGGAAGATCATGAGTCTGTGAATTTCCCAAACTTGTGGATTCATATGTCTCAGTCTTTCTCTGAAGAAGGCTGGGTATGCATGGAGGAATCAGCTATAATAACTCTCCTCTAAAGTGCAAAGAGGTGAGATGCTCTAAGACAGGGAAAGATAAGCTACACAGGTATCACCCCTAGTCCGTAAGAGACATTTCTGTACAAAGAGCGGGGGACTCGACCCCAGGCATCTTGTGATTCCCAGTGCTCCAGAACAAGAAGGAACCTTGCAAAGCCTTCTCCCTGATGAACAGACAAGGATGTTGGGGCTCAGAAAGTCACAAGCCTGGCAGATGGCAGATGGGCACATGCTTCCCAGGACTTTTCCCACGATTATATGGCAGCCTCATGGCAGGTAGCACATGACCAGATTCTGTCATATAAATATTCAACGCCATGCCTTCCCCCTTTGTTTACCAGCAATGGCCCTTCTAGTTTTTCCCAGCAAAAGCTGAGTCGTTGTCAATCCATTTGCCTTGATTTGCCTGGCAAAGAGCTAAAACCTGAAAATGGAAGAAAGGGAGAGAAAGAAATGAAAAAAGCATGCAGAAAAGACAGACAAAGACCCAACAACCAACTCTCAAGAGCATGTCTCTTAAGGTTTGCTACATTTCCACAAGTCATTCATCCCTTGACAGGATGCCCTTAGGGCTGCCCCTATTTAAACTTAAGGCCTCCACGGACACTCACCTCTCTGTCATACCTGAACATCTGCTCATGCCAACTGGCACTGCAACCTTGCAGCAGCCCAGACTATGTGTGTTCAACTCCGGAACAGCCACTAAACAGAGCAAAGAAGTGATTCCTCCAAGTAAGAGACCTGCTGGCCCCAGCTGAGCTTGCATACTTTGGGAGCACAAACTCGGTGTCATCACTGGGGAATGCTCTTGCACCTGTGATCCCAGTGAGCCCAGACGACTCCACCTTGTCTCTAGTGGTTATTCAGGCTCAGTGGTACACGTGCCCCCACTGATACATGACCCAACCCACTGGGAGACAGAGGCAGGTTGCCCAGCCCTAGCCCCTGTGTAGTCATAGAGCTTGGGATGCCCTAAATACCCAGAAGCCCATTCACTAGCATCATCAGAAATGGTGACGACCCAGGCAGAGGCATGACTTCACACTGTTCTTTCTTCTCCTCATTGGGTTGCAAACTTACTTGTTGGTCATCTTTCAGAAGGGCCCCGACCTACATCAGTGTCAAGTACACTTCACATCTGAGAAACCTGTTTCTCCCCATGCCGAGAAAGCACCTGTAAACCTCCCCGCTCTTCCCAGCAGCAAGGAATACAGAAGGTTGACACCAGGGAATAGTCCAATGGAGCCTCAGCAGTCCTTTTAGCAATTACAAGGGATGTTCCTTTTTATAGCCAAATACTAAATTTTAATCAAAAAAGTCAGAGGAAATCAAGGGAAATGGTTAAGACCCTAGCTAGGCAGAAAAATAATTCTAAACACAGTGCATGACCCAGCAGAGAGTTCCAGAAAACAGCTCAAAATAAACTCCCCTTGTTAGAAACACTCCACTGAAGAGACTTCCGATGATGAACAGCATCCACAGGGTAGGGAGGCTCTTAAACCCTGCTCTCCCAGGGCAAATCCTTCCAAGCCAGATTTTCAGGGAACTTACCAGTTTCCATTCTACTGGCAGTTTCCCAAAATGAATGTATGCACAAGTGGCCAGCTGTAGCCCAAAACATGCGACAGCTGCTGAGCGAGAGTTTTCTTAGCCATTTTATTTAGCTGGGCAGCAAATGCTTAGACGAGCTCCCGTACTAAAACGGGGAAGGCAACAGGCAAATCCAAAGCCTGTTTTCACTGCTTTGAAAACTGGAGGGTCACTCAGCATGAATGTGGACTAATGACACATTGTGGTAAGGCTCAAGTTGTTTTGACAAGAGACTTTAAATACTACCACGGGGAGAGGTTTTCTGTGTTAATGATGTGCAAACATAATTTTGAAAAAGTAACTAGCCAGAAAGTGCAAAGGCCCTGGGACAATTCAGGAACCAGTGGAATCAATTGGCCGCTTGTAATAAAGGTATAAGTTGAATGCAATTAGAAACTGTTTTCTTGGTCACTTTAATCTCCCTGATAGAGCCAACTTAGCTTTAACATACCTGTGCAGAAAAGTTAAAAATAATGCAGGAGGACTCAGTAAATTTCAGTGGGGTAAAGAAATTCTGATTTGCAAAAACCTGGAATTAGAACTATTTCTGCCTTGCTAAATTCTAAAATGTTCCTCCTCTGTTTTATCTTCTTCTTCTTATCCCCAAAATATAATCCCCCCAACACACAAGCGTGAGAATACCACCTTTGCTTCTCAGCACTCTCTCCTCAGTATACTCTCCTTTTGTAATCTCAGTACAGCACATATCAATTCTAGGTAAATTACTCTGAAACCGTCCATGCCTCAGTTTTCTAATCTGTATAACGGGGACAGCAATAGTGCCCATTTTGTAAGGCACTTCGTAAGAAGTGAGATTTAGTTAACCTAGGAAAAGTGTCTTGAACCATACCCAGCACATAGTACCTGCTCAAAAATGTTAACTATAATTCCCATCGTTTCCATCTTCAGCCTTACTTCCATCTCAGCACAGCCTGACCTTGGGTGCTTCTTGCACCAACATGGAAGAAAATCCTCTGCTGCCTCTGAAAAACTTATGAAAAACTAAGTCTCATGGGAAAAACAGAGAGGCAGAACAAGGCTGGTGTGAGCCTAACACTAATTAGGCTTGTTAATTACTTTCACATCCACAAAACAGCAGAATAAACTAAGAAAATGGTGACATTATCCACACCATAAGTTAGTAACTCTCGGGCACTATTACTAATAATTACCATTCCCGAATTACTAGAAATAGGAAACCAGCTGTATTTCCCCTCTGCTTCCTTTCCCAAGACAAACTCTCCATACCTTTTTATGTTCCCAACACCCATTCCTTCTCCTCTAACGATTCCCAATGAAAGTGACTCACAATTTCCCTCAATTATAACCACTGAAAGCAAAATCTTTACACTACTGTCACTAAAAAGGGACTCCAAAGTAAGTTGGCAAATGCCTGAAATGCTGCTTTGGGTAACTCCTGACCAGGATAGCTTCACGTCTTCGTTAAATGAATCAACCTCTCTCCTTTCACCTGGTTTTCCACGTATGTGCTTCCACCTTGAAGTCTTCCCCTCCTCACCATCCCATAATATACCACATTCCCAGTCCCTTTTCTTCCCTTCCTGTGCTACACCCCTGGTTCAGCTATAAGCTCTCCCTTCTTTTTTATTTTTATTTTTATTTTTTTCCCAATAAGAAAGTTGCATTCTAAAGCTCTCTCTTCTAACTATCTTCTTTCCACTGTGCACACCACTGCCAGGTAAATCTTCCAACTGGGACAACTCCCCAGACTGTGTTCAAGACCCTCCCCAAACGCCCAGCATCGGCACTTGAGTTCCGGACGCACCCAGCTACCAGTGCAATCGGAGCGCTAGTCCCAGGGCATGCCCCCCGCCTCTCCTGCTTCCAGGAGCACGCAAGCATTTAATATTTCCTTTTCTACAGCCGAGAGCCTTCTCTTTCCCTCCCCCGAAGATCCCAGTGCCAGCTTCTCCGCAGCACGTCCCCTCCCCTGCCCCAACTCTACTCTTGTCACATTGGGCTCTTTGTACTTCTTTGAACGTTCTGGGCAACTCTTCCTCCCCACTTGCAACTCAATAGCCAAGTCCCCCTCTCCTTCAAGTCCCTACCCAAGCCTGCCCTCTCAAGAGGGTCCACCCCGGCAGCTCTATCTGCAAACGCCCCCCCCCTTACGCACGCTCCGCCTCTCTTCCACAGAGCATCACTCACTTCTCACGCTGACTGCTTTCTGCCACACAACCACCTCACTCCAACAAGCTCAGGCATCTTTTCTTGTTGACGCATCCCAAGTGCCAGTAATAGCACCTGGCATGGGGCGGGCACTTCAAAAATAATTGTTGAATGAACGAGCTGCTGCTCATTTTCCACCACCATCTCAAAACCAGGAGAGTAGCTTCTCATGGAACTCATTTCAGTTGGGTTTAAAGGTTTAGTCATTTCTAAGCTCAGCTCACACTCAACGAAAGTTGAGGTGAAAAATCAGTCCAAGCTGTAGAGCTTAAATTTGCAAACTTCAAGCAGTCCAGGTATATTATGTCTTGTACAGATGCAACCAGAGTCCATTTTTTTTTCTTTAACTTTTTTTAGAAGTAGAGAAAGTAAGAGAGACATATTGGGCTATTTTACAGCCCAAGCTAGTTACTCTGTCAACAGGTAATCCAATGCCAACTACGCCCAAATGACAAAGGGAAAGGCCTGTCAGATGATTCCTAGGTTCTCCCTGGGCCCCGTGGAGACCCTGTTGGACCCTCACAGCAGGCTGGCTGCACAGCCGGAGAGCCCTCAAGTCCCAATGCCACTCCTCCCTCCTCTGTTACGCTATAAAACCAACGATCACATGATATTGTGACACAATTTGAGTCAAAGGACACAGACTTTCCTTACTCCTATACTAGACTAAGAATGTGATTTTCAAAAGCCTGAACTGCCGGGCACAGCGGGCACAGTGGCACGCAACTATACTCCCAGCTTCTCGGGAGGCTGCGGCAATAGGAGTGTGTGAGCCCAGGAGTTTGAGGCTGCAGTGAGCTATGATTGCACCTGTGAATAGCCATTGTATTCCAGCAGCCTGGGCAACATAGCAAGATCCTGTCTCTTAAAAAATAGGGTGGAGGGAGCCTGAACATTCCCAATGTATATTAGCATGAATGAACAGCTCTCGAAGAGTATACCAGGGGTCCCTGAGATACTTTCAGGGAGCCTCTGAGGCTCTTCTATTTCCAATTGCCTGTGCAAGGTTGGATTTTGCTCATACAGTCCAAACAAACAGCATTTTGCAAGACAGTGTATGCAGAAGGAGCTATGAGATTCCGGTGTCTCTATTAAGCCAGAATTAAAAGAGATTTGCAAAAATATAAAACAGTGCCTCTCACCTTACATTTTTATGTTAAAGAATAAAAAATTTTAAATAAAGTTATTTACGTACTTTAACATCTAATGGGTATACTGCTCTTTTAAAATAAATTAATTAAGTATTTTTTACATTTCTGTTTCAATTTCTAATGTGATAAATATTTATAGATATCCCCACCCACATAAACAGAAGCCCCTCAGAGTCTGAAATACTTTTTACGAGTATAAAGGGGTCTGAGAACTACCGACATAAGCCAGCCCTCAACTACCTACCCACCTTCGCACTCCCCAAAAGGAGATCTTGGCAAAGGAGATATACATTCTTATTGAAAATGGATGGGTTTGTTTTCAAAATAAATATCTCACTGCTTAACTTACATGCCAGAAAAAGAAAGATAAAAAAAAAAAGCATCAGACAGAAGACAGAGGAGAAGGGAAGAAAGAGAAGGATTCTTTTAAAAAATAGATTTTACATGCAAATTTTTTGTTTCATAAAGAATTAACCTGAGGTTCTTAACCAGAAGCCTCTAGATGGACTTTAGGGGACCCATGGTGCCCCTGAAATGATATGCAGAAGGGTGGTCCATGTGTTTATCTAAAAAAAAGGGCCAGATTTTGCAACCCACTGCATCCCATTCTCAAAGGAGCCTGAGACCAAAGGTCAATAATCACTTGGCTGTTGATATCAGTTTTCAGCTCAGGAAACAAACTTATTTCTGAGCCGCTTAAGCTAAGTTGTAAAACAAAACAAAATATCAAAAAGCAACACAATTTTTTCTAGGAACTCAAGACCCTCCCTGCTCTGATAAAGCTGCCCCATTCATCTTGTTAAAATCATCAACTCAATTACTTGCTTATGACAGAAAGCAAGCACCAGGCACGGCTGTGCTGGGGCATCCTGGCACATCCTTGTCTATCTCCACAACCCATTTTATGCAACAGGAGTGGGCAGTAACGATTTTCTTTTCAGGCAAGTCCTTTTTTGCTTTTGCACCAGAATTGAGGGGTTTGATCTTAAAATCTGTGGACACTTGAGCTGAAACCTGCTCAGGCTGGGAGGTAGTGCAGCGTGGGGTGTGCTTCTGAAGAAAGGACCCCGATCAGTGAGTCAGAGGACCTGGATTTTAATCCAGTTGTGAGACTTATCACCCAATCTCTTTAATTTCTGGGAACGCTGAGGTGTCTGAAATTGGTCAGCAAACCCCACACACCTAGCCGCAGGCGCCACAACTCAACTAGGGACTCTAACCAGGGGGCTCCTTGCTGCTCTCCCCAAGCTGCCGAGCCTGGAAACACGCTCAGTACCATGCGCCACATTAGTCTCCCAAGTGGATGAATGAAGCTCTCCTCGTAAGCATGGTGGATGAATGAAGCTCTCCTCGTAAGCATGCACGGTGGCTCCAAGCCAAAGCTTCCCTTAGAAACTCAGAGCCTGGCTACAAGACACCATCGAATGGCAGCGTTCTCTCTCCAACTCACCCACTGAAAGTCTCAGAGATGCAGGAGATCTGAACCCTGGAACAACAAGGCAAACTTCACCACCACAACTAACAACCACTCTGCTCTGAGCAGGCGTCTGTTATGAGCAAGACACCACGCCACGAGTTTCCCATTCATTCCCTCGCAGAATCCTCCCATCCACCTCATTTAAGAGGCACTAAGATCCCTGGAAGTAAAATAAAGAAAGGTCAGAGGCTCAAACTGGAAAGCTCCAATATGCTAATAGCCTCTTTGCATGACAGGAGCTGCCCCCTCTGCTCTGTCTGTAACCAAAGACACACAGAAAGAGTAAAGTTCAGGCCAAAAGACCAACTAGCCATCAATTAAATCCAAGGGGCAACCTCTCAATGTGCTTTTACAGAAATCACTATAAGTAAATTCTGCTAGAAGTAGTAAGAAGCTCTACTTATCCTGACACGCAATACAAACTTTTACACACAGCATGCATGTGCACGCATGCGCAAACACACACAGGCGCAACACACGTGCTCAAATATATGAATGAAACCAAAAATTGGGAGCCAGACGCTGTAGCACATAATATGTGTCACTTTTTGAAACCTAAACACGCACTCCAGTGACTTCATGTTTCAATAAGACATCCAACTACTCAACAAATACAAAAACAGGAAGAATGGCCAAAAGCCCTTTTGTGATGATTTTCAGATCAGATGAAGTTGTTCACATTATTTCCAATAACATGTATTTTCTTCCAGGCTCAGAGGCCGTGCTTTTGGGCCAAATGTCTGCCAAAAACTCTTTTCTGGGGAGTAAACTGCTGACAGGACCATCACAGATTCAACTATATCACCAGGGCAGCTGAGGAGACTTTAAAATCTATGATTCCAGCTCGCTGGAAAGGTCCCTTGGGTCAAAAAACTTTTATTTAAAAAAAAAAAAAAAAAAAAAAAACATTCTTTTCAAGGAAGCTTCCACACCCACTGCCTCTTAAAATACACTGTTTGGAACACAGTGGGCTCTCAAGAAATTGCGTTGGACGAACATGCCATACTTAGACTAGGAAATGTGGGCGGGTGGATAGTGTTGTGCATAATTCTGGGGTTTGTTTCAAGTCATTAAAGATCCTCACTCAACATATAAAGTCAATACAAAAATAATACTTCCGTTCATTTCAGAGGCTCCGCAACAGGCTCCCATGCGTGGTAGCCCGTTTGGTTCTCCTAAGGGTCCTGTTGGAGGCTGGTGTCACTCAGACAGGACAGTGAAGGATCCTGAGGCATGTAAGATGGAGGGACCGGCCCAAGGTCACCCGGTGGGCAGGCAGACAAGCCAGAATGCAGATGCGCCTCTTAGGATTCCTAGTCCATCGCACTTGGCATTATATTAAGCTGCCTAAGCAGTGACTTTATGAGACACCACATTTAGATGATCTCACTTCCATATATTAACCATTTTGGAAGGTGATAAGCCAAAGAATGGAAAGTTCATATAACAATTACACATGACACCTTCAGTGGTGCCAGATCTGGAGGGGAAACAGCTTTGCTTTGCCCCTGCTCTGGGGGTAGCCACAAATCAAAGGCTCACACTCCCATTAGCCTGCCAGGTGTTTGGTGGGGGAGGACAGAGGTCTAGATGTCCCTAGTGTTAGAACCACGGACATAGAGAGCCAGAATACAGCCGGACTCCCCTCTCAAATCTTATATAGAATATGTACTGACTTGGCACTGTTCCAGGTAAATGTGACAGTCAAAGATGATGTTCCATTGTTAACAGTCTGTGTCAATGTACCCCCTGCAGACTCTGAAGGAGTGGACCACCTCTCTGAATCGGTCTTGCAGTGCCAATCTGAGGATGCCTTCAAGACAGCCCTGCAATCCCTTTCAGGTGACCCTTTGATAGGTCACCTGTCTCCACGACCTGTCAAATCGACAGTGCAGGAGCAGCCCTTGCAAGGGACCGCATAAGGCAGGCAGAGGGACCACAGGGAGGCTATTTGGTCACTTCTGTCATTACCATCTCAATTCAGAAGAGATGGGTTAAAATTTAGGTAGTGCCTCTAGATGCAAGCTTCATGCTCACCTTTTCAGATCATGAATTCAACCTTTTTAACAACTTCCTTTCTAGGACACAAGATTTTGATACAAACACCAAACTACCCTGGGTCTTCAACCCACAGAACACCACTAACAGTGATGAAAATTACAGCAGCTAACAAATTCTCTCTTCCTGGCTGCTTCCTAAGAACCAGGCACCATGTTTCACATGTTATTTCATTCCACTTCCTCAAAAAGTCTTATTATCCCCACTTGACAGATGAACAAATTAAGGCTACAAGGGAATTAATAACTTGCCAAAGTCCCCCAGGTAAGAAGAGGGAGACCCAGGATGCCTAGCTTGGACACCATCATCAAAACCTACCCTCGGGCAAGAACAAAGTCTAATGCCAATTTTCTCTCCCTGGCCCTCCTAAGTCCTCCGCCATGTGCTCATTATATTTAGATCCCCTTTCCAACAGCACTTAACCTTGAAAGGCCCATTTGACTTGCACTGGAGCAAGGTCAGAGGGTGCAGCAACATCCCATACCAGGCAGGTCAGCGTGCTGACTGCAGTGGCGTTTGCTGGTCACCCTCGTGGCCAATACCCCTTTCAAGGTAAGTGGGCCTAATCTGGATTTTTAACCTGAAGCACCATCTACAAACCATTTCTTCCCCATCCTCAGCATAAGCCAAGACTCCCTGAATTCTGCCAGAAAACGACCAAGGCATGCACAATTGCTTGAGTTTTTTTTTTTTTTTAAAGAGACAGGGTCTTGCTATGTTGCCCAGGTTGGACTTGACATCCTAGACTGAAGAGATCCTCCTGCCTTCAGCCACCACACCCAGCTCTATTGCTCGACATTTTATTTTCCCAGTCCTAATTATCCTTGACAGCTAAGGTAACGGATCCTCCTTTAATTAGCAAGACACCTTTCAAGTCTTTTGAAAATGTTTTCACACCCACTCTCCCATGCACTCGACCCCGAGGCTAGCAAGTTGAGCATCCTTATCCCTGTTCTGCAGAGGAACAGCTAGACGTCAGGGTTTGCCCAAGGTCAAACAACTAGTTGGCTGCAAAGTAGGAACTGGAACCCACCCATTTAATTCCTTCCGCTACACCTCCCTCCAGAGACAGGGCTGGCCAGCATTGCGAGGAGCAGGAAATTGAAATGACTCCTGGTAAGGCAGTAAGCCTGCCAACCACGGAGAGAAGCTGACAAGTGACCCGAGCCCGCTCTGAATTAAAAATGCCTCCTCAAAGGAGCTGCCGACCAACCTCCTCCCACCTGCTGCAGTGAAGAAATAAGTTCCAAGACTCCACAACCCACCATGCCTGTCTGTCCACGGAAAGGACCAAGTTGTAAGGAGCATGAAAAAGTGGGAAGTTGTTGAAGGCAGGTTCCCAGTATAAACTTACTAGTTTTATTCCCACTCCTATCTCATCATCCCCCTACACACACACACTTCCCTTAATCCCCACCCCTTAACCACAGAACTACAAGAGGGGTGAAGCAGAAGAGACAGGAATCCTTAGAGAAGCAGCATTAGCTGCAGCAGCCACGGGGCAGGCAGGGCAGGACCCGGTTAAAAGATGGGAATCTTGTAAGAGCAAAATCATGCACTTAGAGTCATGCACCATTTCCAAAATATTGAAACACATTTCAATTACTTTACCTGAGTTGTTTTTGCTCTTCTGCCTTGCATGCTGTTGCTATGGCTAATTTGTGGGTTGGTGGCACCTTCCGAAAGACAGTGAGATTTCCTACAGGGAAGTGTGTTATAATTACTGTACGGAGGAGTCTCTTCAGCAGCAGCTGGTGGCATCTTATGGTTTGCAAGATCGGGAATATCAGACACCAAATTCCGACAGTAGCCTGCAAATTTGCTCCTCGGGGCCCCGTTTGCTGTCACCCCAGAGTTTTTCTGAGCGTACAAGTCACCCAGGGAATTGGCCCTCTGACAGGTGCTGAGCTGCCGTGGACTCGCCTGTGTCTCCATCCCCCGAGCCGCCTCGCAGTCCTTCTCTTCAGCGGAACCCAAGATTTCTTCGTTGCTTGTTAAATGTTCTTGGCTCAGATCAGAGAGTGAGAATTCCAGGCTGTCCTCCCGCCAGATGTCTGCAGATTTGGAGCGTTTCTTCTTAAAGCTCGCCGTCTCCATGAAAGTGGGCCCATTGGATGTATAGAGATGCTGCCTCCTGCCTCCCTCAGCCAAATATGTAGCGTCATCCCCGTAAAGCCTGCTCTCCTCGGAGTCTGGCATGCTCTGCACAGAGGCTGCTGTGAGGACGATGCTGCTCTCTACGCTGGGAGTGACAGAGGAATCGGTGTAAGACACGGGTCTCAAGCCCATGTCCACTCGGTCCACCCAAATGGGGCCGCCAAAGTCCTCTAGGGTGCCTTCCTGGGAGAAGGGCTCCAGGCCATTTTCGGCCAGGGACTGGGGGATGCTGGGGGTGCTGCTGGACCGGGTGCTCACTTCGGAGTTCCTGTGGATCACCTTCCCCGAGGAGGCGTGCCTGGTCCGCCGCGTCTTGTGCGAGAGACGCAGCGAGCGGGACGTGTGCTTGCGCCCCAGGCTGGCGTGCTTTTCTCCATAAAACTCATGCTCTACATTTTGACTTTCTGCGTTTCCCATGGTTTTATGGTCTGTAGCAAAGGGGGGAAAAGGGGGGACAAGGGAGTCACTATTAGTATAGGTACAGGCATCTTGGAGAAAGAGCTCAGCCTGCAGGGAGGGCAGAACACTTTGGCTCATGGGGGTTGGGTAAGTAACAGCACAACCTTCTATATGCACCTGGCAGGTATCGAGACTTACCTGGGAGCAGGTGAGCACTAACATCGTCTGATCTGACTGCCCCAACATGTGAAATAAGCGCATAAATATGATCTTTAGAGAAGGGGCACACCAGAGGAGAGAGTTGCTTTTGTACAGCCAGCAAGTCTGCTAACCTTCTCTTCCTTCCTAAATGCTACAATTATATATTTAAAGTTCTACTCCTATCCATAAGGTGAAAACTCTAAAAGTACAAACCAAAGAAGTAATTTTCTATTTGAAATTATATATATTTCAAAAAACAAAACAAAACTCCGAAGTACATTTGGTAACCTCCCTTCCAACTGCCAGTGGGTTGGGGGTTTGGGGGCGGGCGTGTTTTTTGGTTTTTGCGGCTGTAAGGGAACTCTAATCATATTTCAGAATCAAGCAAAAATGGAAAACCTCAAGATGTAAGTCTGATCAATTCTTCCTAAGAAATCCAAGTCAAAAAGAAAAAACAGGCATTTAACCTTTAATTTCAAAGCATTGTGGGAACCTTGATTTGGGGGGTTTTTTGGAGGGGGCATGGAGGGGTGGTGGGGATGGGCAAAACAAACAGAAACGCTGCTCTCTGCTTAGCAGCAGATTAATGGGTTTATTTCTGGGAGCAAATCCAACCTGTGAACATTAATCTGGGACAGAGTGCCCTGCAAACAGAAATTCACATTATGAAACCACTAAATGTGATTCAGCCTTCTGGGACTCCCCAGGTTAATTCAAGTCCGTCCTTAACATTTTCCCAGCCTCTCTCACTGACCCAATGACACAATTCTGTTAGTCACAGTAGGCAAGAGAAAACTCTTCAAAGTTCAACAACTGTGACTCTACTTAGCCTATCTCCTTGCTCCATGAGCTCTCTCTACAGCACTTCAAACTGTATGCACTTAAAAATAATACTACATGAAGATAGCTGGAAAGGAAAGAAGAAAAGCAGAGTAGCTGGGCATATCCCTGAGATGGTTCTTTTAACCACCTACAGAGCCATTCATTCAGAAAATATACGCCAAGCACCTACCATGTTCTAGAAGCCAGAGACACAGGAGTGAAGAAAAAAAGACACATTCCCTACTCTCATTAAACTGATATTCTAGCCAGGGAAGGCACGCAGTACACACACAAGTAAAAGGTGGCATGGGGAAACAGGAAATGACATTACTGTGACCACTGCAAAGAGATGGGAACATCCCAGAATATAATATATCTTCACATTGATCCGGAATCACTCTATAGTTCCACTGCTCAGTCAAAAATGTTGCTTAAACTCTCACCAGCACATCTTTACTGAAAATAAAATTTGTGGCAACAGGAAGGGAAAACCCTCATTTAATCTTCCAGTGCATTCAGAGGTATCTCATATAGACACCAGATGTTACGCTATTCCCAAACTGGAATATTCCCTACCGGGTCACACGTCATAGGATTTTCCAAGAAAGACAATCTCTTTTTTACTAGCAGCAAGTACATTTCATGCTCTCTGGTTGGTGTCTTTAACACACAAGAAAAAAGATAAAAATGAGAAGATCAATTGTCCATACACAACCATTTTGTTAGCCTAAATTCCTATGAATAGCACGTGCTACAGTTTTTACAAGTAAAATAAATAAATAAGGCATTACAGTATCACTAAAGGCCAAGACCAATTTCTTAGAGTTCTTGATTTTTTAAAAGTATAAATCAAGGTGCCTGGATGTGTCTATCTAACTATATGTTTTGCCAATAAATAACAACTTAAAATAAATATTAGTCCACTTTAGGAATCACGTAAGTTTAAATTTAGGTAAGAAAGAAATAAATTGAATGGAAGAAAAGGCAAAACTGTCACTTCGAATATGCTAGGATTTATCCTCCTCTATCATATAACAGCAAAAGCTTACAAATGTAAATTGACAGACCTGTTTTGAACAACAACTTTCTGGTTAGGCTTGCTTCTGCCAACAGAAAACTAATCAAGTTAAAGGTCTCAGGAGAGGTTTCCTCAAGGAAATGACCCCAACCTTCAAGAATTACAGCGCTCCGTCTCACACTGACGGGTCTGTGATATTAATAGCATTTTTAGTAGCAAGATTCTTTTCAACCAGCCAAGGTAGGAAAGAAGCCACTTTTATCTTCAGAACTAGAATTTAGAGATGATTGCCAAATCTCCTAAATCCTACCAAGAGAAACTCCCAGGAGACGACCTAAGCAGAGTCAGCAGGAAGTTTGAAGCAACTGAAGTTAAGAAAAATAAGTTTCTAGGGACTACTGAAACACCCCTTAATTTGAAAGCTCTTCCTGAAAGCTTAGTGAGAAGCATGAAGGCCCGTGTGGAATCAGCAGGGGACTCTGAAATAACATCAGCATGAAAAGTTAAAAGTGTTCAGGACATACAAGAGATACAATCTCCTGTGTCGGGGACAACCCCTGCCCTACAGGCAACCCCCAGAAAGTTTGGTGAACTGCAAGTTCCAATCCTTGCCATGCACAAATGTAAAACGCTATCTACTCCCACCATCTTCTTTTCTTCCTATTCTATCCTACTTAACCCGAATCATTTATTTTTATTTCAAACAAACAAAACCTGGTTTACATTTCACATCTGCACAGGACTTGTTCCTATAGCCTGGCTGCAACTTCAGGGCAGAAAGTGACTTTCACTTTTTCTGTAGCCTCTACAAAGACTAGAAATCTTCTGCTCATGGTAAGGAGTCAGTAAATATTGGTGCATTTTAGAAACAAAAGCAAAAGATACAGGACCAGTCCTTCACCACCGAAATCATCAGACAGTCACTAGGTAAGACAGAAAATATCCAGGGCAAGAAGGACAGGCTGAAATGCAAAAATTGGGATAGCCATTGAAAAGCAGAATGTCAGAAAAACAGTACTAGATTTCAAGCTGAGAAACATTACCAGATTTAAATTCATTAAACTCTCAATTCCAGACTATGACCTAATTATGTAGAATGCTAGTGGTCTCAGAAATCTCTCACATTCAAGGGCTAAATAGAAGGTAGTAAACAAGATTTTAGCATAAGAACGACTGTCAGTATTTAAATCTCAACTCTGGCTTCTGACACTTTTCTTTCTTTTCAACGTTCTAAGCGCTGGCTTCCCTGGTCTGCCTTAAGACCTTTGTGACACTTGTCCCTCTGCCTGGAACCCTCCTGCTTCCTGGTATCTGCCTGTTTCATTCTACCAAGTCCCTTCAGATCTTAAGTCAAATGTCACCTTATCAGGGAGGCCTTTCCTGCCCTCTCTATCTAAAGGGACAACCCCTCCTGCAGAACTCAACACTTCCTATCCTTCTTCTGTTTTTTCTCCTTAGCATTTATCATAATTGTAACCAACGGTATGTTTCACTTACTTATCTCTTTCATTCTCTAGAGGGCTGAGAGTTTTACTTATCTCGTTTCCTGCTGCATCCTCAGTCCCTAGAACACGGCCCAAAAGGTGGAAGGTACCCCATAAAAAAATAATGAGTGCACAACAAAAGATGCTTTAATCTAGAATGTGAAAGCCCATACAACTACAATCAAACATAGATGAGAACATACTACAATGTGAACTAGACATCATACACATCGGTCTTAAATACACTAGCCTCTTGTCTCCGGGTACCTGGATGAAACACTGGTTTCCAATAAGCTCGCTGCTGTCTGGGTCCCTTCCACCTGCAGACCTGTGTGGGTCCCTCATTCTGGACCATGGGGCTTGAGGTCGCCCTGTCCCATGAACTGAGCTGAGGGTGCTCAGCTTGTGCTTCCGTGTGTTCCCCACCCCACCTGATTACTTGGGGAAAGAACTAAGGGCTACTCCCATCTCATTCCACTTAATTCTTGCCTTCAGTTCTTATCTTCCTCCTCCTCTGGAGCTGCAGTGCAGAGGCTTAGGAGTGAGGTTGAGAGCTGAGAGGGCACCTCTCTCCATGAGTGCAGAACTGCTCAGACCTAAGATGATCCAGAGGAGGTGGGGGCAAAGGAGACATAATGGCGTGATGGGCAAGGATGTCATTTCAAAGTGCTATGGGATCAGAAGATCAGGAGATCCCAGATCAGCACTTAGGGCCAGGCATTAAAGACAACAGATGAGTGTGACTTTCCATTCTTGCCAACACCATGATCTCTCTCTTAAAGTGATGAGTTAAACTTTTCAATGAGTAATCACACTAAATGCCTTTAAATCCCATCAAATTAAATACAGATGCTTCTCAACTCACGAAGGGGTTACATCCTGATAAACCCATTATAAGTTGAAAATATCCTAAGTTGAAAATGCATTTAATACACCTAACCCACCAAACATCATTGCTTAGCCCTGTCTGCCTTAAAGGTGCTCAGAACACTTACATTAGCCTACAGTTAGGCAAAATCATCTAACACACAGACTATTTTATAATAATGTGTTGAACATCTCATGTAATTTATTGAACACTGTACTGAAAGTGAAAAACAGAATGGTTACATGCACACCATCGTAAAGTCGAAAAGCCATTAGGTCAAAACATCATATGTCTGTACATAGCAAAAGAGTTAAACGGTATCACACGGACCTGTATCAATATGCACAAATATTTATTAGTTAGGGTGGTTCATACTAACATCAGGTCATCTCTCAGGGACTGCTTGTATGGATTTATTAGGCTTTTAAGCTTTATGTGATAAAATGATATAGAACTATATACATACACCGAAACAATGTCAATTTCTAGCTTTGGAATTTTACTATAATTATGTAAGCTGCAACTATTAGAGAAAACTGGGTAATGGTTATACTTCAGTGTACAATTTCCTGTGAATCTATAATTATTTCTAAATAAAAACTTAAACAAACAAAACAAGCCTTAACTAACTAACTGGAATATTCTGGTTAAATAAAATTTTAGTTTAAAAGTGAAGATTCTTCCAAAAGAACTGTATTTGAATCCTTTCCTTTTTTCAGCTGAAAAGCATCTAGAACATTCTAATATACTTTCAATGCATTAGGCATTAAAGACATAAGCATGTATTGGGCATCATCTAGCAAAATGTTATCAGGAAATACAAAGCAAACATAGAAATGGTCCAAAGTGAGGTTAAATCGAGAAGTAGAGTTGTTTATCTGAGGATAGAGCTTCTGTCTTAATAAAGTAGTGAACAAACAAAAATTGCTAATATCTGGTGCCAGAAAGATGGATAAGTCACTATGGCCTATCTCACCCCTACTCATTACAACTAAAACCTCTGGACCGAAAAGTAAGCAAAAGCAGATAGATCAAAGAAAAGTCAAAACCTGAGGGAGCCACTTGCACAAGGGTAAATTTACTGTTTTGTTTTTATTATTCTGATTTCTCTCCCAGCCTGAACCAAGAGTGAGGGCAATCCCAGTGAACCTGTGGCACAGGCAACAAAAATCCCTGGGGCAGACCTTGTTGTTCTGCCCAGAGGAATCAAGAATGGTCCCTGCAAGCCAGAGACTGAGTGGGGATCTCAGAGAAAAGAGAACTGGAAAAGAAAATCCCTTAATGGTATGTATAAGTCCACCCAAATCCCAGCCTCACTCCTCAGCTGCACATATGCCTGGGACTGACCCAAAGCAAGACAGAAAAGGTTTTGAGAACTGAATCATGGTATACACCACAGCCCAACCCTCAGACTAACCAGAGTGACGCACGAATGGGACAAACCCAAAGCACCATATCAAAGGCTTTGAAAACCGAACTGACAGTAGAACCTCCACCCACCAAAGGTGAGCAGAACTTGCAGTCTGAACTCAGTCAGAAATAATAACAAAGAAAAATCAATATTCTCCTGATGATTGTAACAGGACCTGAAGTATCACAATATTATAGTTAAAATGTCCATGATGCATTCCAGAGAATCAGAAAAATTTAATCAGTTCTCAGGGGTAAAGACAATCAATAAATGTCAACCCCAAGATGACTCAGATGTTTGAATTATCACACAAAGATTTTTAAAGCAGCTATTATAACTGTGTTCCCTGAGTAAAGGTAAACACTTTTGAAATAAATAAGAAACATACCGCTTGCAACATCTATGCAAGATCAGTATGAATACCAATGACAATACATGAATAAAGAAATAGAATACATAGAAAAAAGAAAGATAAACCCTATATCAACCAAGATTTAACATGTATACTGCATTTTTTAAATCATTCTTATGTTGTATTTTCACAGTACTGTGTAAGAAAACATTCCAATTAATAGAAAGCCACCCCATGGTCAAAGTCTTGGGCAGAGAGAACAAAGAAAAATACTCCTACAACCACAGATTGTTGAGAGACAAAAAAGAGAGGGAAAGAAAAAGACACAAGGGAATCTGGAAATAGCCTCACCACCTTGAAGACTATGGAGGTTATAATTTACGGTTTAGCAAGTCTAATTCCCTCAATGACACCAGAGATTCCAGGGGTGCCCCACAGATGAAGAACAGGAGACTTCTACACAAACACAGTCCCGCCTTGTGGGTCACCCGGCCAGGGCTTGCCCTATTCAGGAGTAAATAATCAAAAACAAGATTCTACCATTGGGGCCAAACATCTCTGGAGCAAAACTCTTCTTATCCTCCCAAAGTAAAATCTTAGCTTTGAGATGCACATCCAAAACAGAGACCTTGAGCAGGTTAAAATTTTCTTCAAGAATGCTAATATGTAAATATTTTATACACATACACACACGATAAATTTGTGTAAGAACTTTAAAAGCAATTATGCTGGATAGAGTGCTTATGGGTCATTTTAATTTTCACAATTATATTTTCTTGTGTGTGTTTTCTAAGGTTTCCTTACTAAACATATAATTCATTTTAAGGAAAGAAAAATAAATAAAACATGCTAACAGGTTTTAAGTCACTGAATTTTTTTTTATAGTTGAAGAGAGTGAGGATGTGGGCACTCTGCTGACAGCTACAACAAAACAGCACCAAACCCAAACTCTGAACAGATGGCTTAGGAAAATTACCTAAGATAAAAGAAAATACCACCTAGCTTGGATTTAATTACTTTTTCTCTACGTTCCAATGGCAATATGTTTGACTTCCTCACATTGTAACTGTGGCAGGGTTACTTGAACAATAATATTTTTCTTATTTTTATTATAATAATTTCTTATTTTATTATCATTTCCCAATCACGGAAAACATGCCTTGTCACTGGCGTTTGTAACCTAAGTATACTAAGGCATCAGTCCAGCTCTCCTGAGTAGGAATGTTCATCATTGAACATTACAACAAGGGCACTTCAAATATATAAAACCTCAGATCCCACCAGTGACCCCAAGATAATCCAATTCCTACCATAGTCAAGTCAAAAGTTAAGTGTGAAAGCAAAGTCTCTCTGACATTGGTAAGGACATTGTGAAATCCATCCATAAGGCATTTAATGATGTATATAAATTATAATTATTAATAATACAATTTTTCATTCCCCTGAGGTATTTAAAAACTTATTATAAGAAACGTAATGATTACCCTTCTATGACTTGAAAACAGGCCTCCGAAACTGGAGGAGAAAGGATGAAATGTATTTATTTCAAAGTTAAATTTGAAGCGAAAATCACAAGACAACAGATTGCAAAATTTAAAATTAGATTCTAGTGGGAGGTCTTGGTTTCAAGCCTGTTTTTTCCCTACTGGAGGCAGAGCTTGAAGACAAGGGTGGGGGGAGAGCTAAGATTAAACTGAGAGAAAGTTCTGAAAGTTTTCGCTAAATCGTTACAATCCATGAAAAGCGTTTTGCCAAGTCACACGCAAACACCCCTAACCCACGAGACTAAGCAAGAAAGTTTTGCAACAAATATAAGATGATCTTTGAGTTAGAAAAGATTATTATTTTGACTGTGTTTATTTTTGCTTTTTAAAGATTATCCAAAGTAGAAACAAAACATATCATTGTTTTGAAGTTAGATTTTGAAGCAAGGTTTGCCTTTTTCAAACATAATCCCCTATAAAGAGGGTGAAGCTCCCAGATGAATTTAAAAGTTCCTGAGGCAATTCACAGGGGGGAGAAAAGATTTCATAGGTACCAGCTTTGTCTCTCTTTTTTGTTTTGTTTTAACGCTAATGCTTTTGAATTGTCAGATGGGTGTAACCCTAATCCAAGGAAGTGATTCCAAATTCTTTTTCCCACGAGCTACATACAACACAGCAATTTCAACTGTAGGAAAACGTGTGTCTCCCACCACCTTTGAAGCATCTCTATTAATTCATGCAGACAAACACAGGCTCAAATATTCATGCACACACCTACCTTAAAAGGCAACAGTGGTCCCCAGCCCAACTTGCCCCGAGAGCACTGTGGCATTTAGATATTGGGAATGAAGTCGGGATGAACAGAGGCTGGGGCTGGGGAATGTGTCAGCACCTGTCCCCCGGCGCGGCCATCAGGGTTTCATCTCTGTCTGTGAGAAGGCACCAAAAACGTGGAGAGGATCGGGTCGGAGAAATAGAAAAACAGAAAAAGAAAAAAAAAAATGATAAGCCATAAGGAAGTAAACCCATTTTCATCAATTTTCTGGCATCAACTTTATGTGAAATATGATGCCTCCAGTCAAATGATGCAACATTGAGCTACAGGTATAAAATGATACCTGTAGGTTTAATCAGATAAATAAATAAATACCAGCCTAGTTACATTTAGGGCAATACATAGCTATTTCATCATTTTAATCTATCTGTGCGGAATAAAGTCGTGGATGGCAGAAACACATCACTAGGGTTCTACGGAATGATTTCCATCGGCCCCCTCAGTCTTCAAGGAGTCTCAACACACAGAAATGATGGGGAAAAAGACATCCTCAGTTATTCTCAACACAGAGCTGTATTTATAAAGAAAAGTTGGAGAAAATGCTAAAATGTAGTAAAACAAACGCCCAAATTCTCATCGTACACACGTTTTCTTAAGATGGCAAACACCAAATTCAGAGGAAATTCATGAAGAATATGCACAGAAAAGAATTTAGGGAAAATATCCAAACTGTTATTTAACCTGGGAAATTAATGGACAAGAAGAGCTCCAGGCACAAGGGGGGTGAATTGTCTTTTTTGTCTTTTCCTTTTCTTTTTCAAGCCTGCCCCTTGAGGTGAGATTACAAATACTAGGGCAGGCAACAGAAGGGCCTGAAGGACTCCTTTGGGTGGCTTCATCTGGCACCTTCCTGCTAGACATTCCTCTGTGGGCTTCCTGCTGCTGCCACCATTGCTGGTGGGAACCTGAGATGACAAACTCTTTGAGCCACGAACATGGAGAAAATTGACTATTTTGTGGAAAGGAGCCACACAGAGGCAGTAAGTAAATAAATATATATACCCATACAGAATAGAACAATAAGTGAAGTTACAGTCCTTATTCATCTTGGAAAATGTGCTATTTAACAGGGAAGTTAGTGACTCACGCTTGCAGGGAAAGAAGCACGCGATCTCAGCAACACCCCATTATTACCCCACAATCCGTGCCCTTTCCGCAATGCCCTCATTGCGATCCTGTTCGTTCTCTTTTCCTAGGCATCCTCCTTAAACTGCTCTCCGCAAATTTCCAAATTTTCAAAGCAGTCCCTGAATTGCTTAGAAACTGGCAGAAATTAATAAGCAATAGCTCATTTATATTGAAATGGACTCATTATGGTGCCAGCTGCCAATAATTTGCAAGGCTGGATTCTTGCTGGCACAGGAGGCCTGCGGGCGGCTGTCCTTCCACCTGCACAATGGAGGCTGATAATGCATTTTTTGTGCTTTAAAAAAATTACAAATTCTATCTCCCGGTACCAAAATTTTTCTCTATCTATGTATTCTCTAGTGCCTCGACAGAAAAACCACATGGGGAGGAAAGTGAAAGTCGTAGGGCATTATCCATAAAACACAAAGGAAAACAAAACTGAATTGATTTGTTATAACTTTTTGACCTTGGCTGTGGAATCGATCCATGATGTGGACCCATCAGCAGATATGCCAAGGTCTCAGCGTACAAAGGCACTAATTTTGCTTGCAGTGGACAAACTCCACCATTGTGAATGGATGCCACCATGGCAACTTGAGAACTACCAGTACTCTGGGTTTTCTTCAAGAGCTGCAAAGAATTCGATTTCACTGGGAGGCAGCTATGTACCAAGCTCAGTGCTCGGAGTGCAAGCCAGGAGTCATGCCGCATGCATTCGGTCAAATCTTGACTTTATAAGTCAAATCTTTTCTTTCGGGTGACTTGGGGCAAACTCTTAATGTCACTCTACTCCTCTACAAATGAGGATAATAATGGCCCCTAAACCACTGGATTGGTATGAACATTAAATGAGATCATCATGTTACAAAATTTGTTTCATGCTCACCCATGATCAATTCTCAATAAACATTAGCTATTGTTTCCACTATTAAGATTTGTAAACCATAAGGAAAGTGCTGCAGGATGGGCTTCTATTATGGGGGCTTCCCTAGCAAAAGATCCTAATTCAATGAAACTGGATCTATGGTGCAAATTGGATGAAATCAGTCACCTTAACACACTGACTGTCACATCAGAAAAAAAAATTTTTTCCCTGGGGCCACGGAGTTTTATTAAAACAAAATGATCCTTTCTAATTTGTTATTTTTTATTGTTTTCTGTGCACGAGTTATATGCAACTCGATCCATGTTTTTAGAATTAAATTGTCAATATTAATTGTAACAATAAGAGTATTAACAAGTAAAATTTTCATGAACCAAATGCAGGGTTTTGCTTCACAGGGCCCTGAGGTCAAAACTAGCCTGAGTTAAATACGTCTCGCGTGACACTCAATGTGTTAAATTTGCTGTGGAACAGTATGAGCGATTAATTAATCCAGCCAGAAGATGCGGTCTCCTCAACTGGCCACTAGCTCAAGCACACACACACAGCCATGCTGACGAAAAGCGGCAGTACCGGTCTGCCTGGTGACATTACATTACGATGACCCCTAGTGAAGTGAATGCTGAACGTACCAAGATTTTTAGTCTCACTCTGATTCATCCTCAACTCATAGGGTCAAATTCTGTGTCAGGTGTCAAACAACAGGTTTTCACAAGAAAATGTGTGCACTGGAGGTGGGGAAGGTATTACTGAAACTAATCTCGGGCTTCAAGTACCTGACAAAACAGAGCTGAGAAGTGCCACCATTTCAATCCTGTAGTATGATTTAAGATGAAAATATAGTAAGTGTCAAAAATATTGTGTCCGTGGCATTTAAGCCATGGCTTTCCCTAAAATGTCTCTAGACCGGAACTTTCTTTTTCACTTTCAAAAACCACCCATAAGGTCTTTTGTCATTTTTAAGTCCTTGCAACTTCCAGGAATCAAAGTGTATAAAGGAAAAAATAATGTATTGTACTTGTCCTCAAAACACCCAGGTTCCATTACCAGGCTCTGTTTCTTACTAAGTTATGTGACTTTAGGATTGTAAATTACCCATTCTGAAAACCGCCAGAAAAAATAAGGAGGTAACATTATCTGCTTTACTAATACCTACCTGAAAGGTTGTTATAAGAAATTAGAAAATTAACATGAAACACTATAAACTACAAAAATTTTACAGATGTTAATTCTTCCTCTATTTATCATGGTTTAGTGCCCCAAAATGTTCCATAATTAGTGAACTAATGAGAATCAGGAAGTTTCTCCTTACTCTGAACCTCAAGCCAGAGGGAGGAGGAGTAGAGATCTTAGATCAAAATCCTGAATATTTATTTTATATGTAATAAGCACCAAAAGGATTTAGTTTTTAGTATTCATACTTAGACCCCAAATCAGTAGTGACTGGATGGATGGATGGATGGATGGATCTGGGGCAATGGAAAAACATAAATGGTTCAGAAATTAAGGTTAACCAAATTCCATCAGTCTTTTTTTTTTTAAGTGTTACTTTATTTAAGAAAGGACTCAGGAGTGACCTCCAAGAAAAGATACATAATCTAAAATAGAATAAGAGAAATTACTACTGGAAAAAGAATAACTACATAGAGGTTAAGACAAAGGGGGAGCAATGGTAGCAGTGCCTAGTCTATGGACTGCACACCTAGCTCCACTTAACAGCCTTACAATGGCCAATTCAAACAGGGAAACATGGCAGTTGTAAAATCTGCCACATCCAAATCAATTGCCGGGAAGAAGCATAAAAGTTCTTGGTACCCAGATCAGACAGGAGTTTCCACAGAGTGGTCCTCTGAGGCCACTGTGATGTGATGAACCATGTTTTGGACCTCACCCTTCCACATGGGCTCGGTGACAAATTTCATATGGATAGTTCTTGTCTTGACAATTGATCTTTTACAAAAATCAAAATACAGCAACAGCAGTTCTGAAGAGTTAGGAGACTGCTGCAGAGTGGACAGGCTGTGGACCTCCTGGGAAATTCTCCTTGGATACTGTCTGCCCTCCAGAGAGACATGGATCATGGCTGAGGGGTCATGAGCCTCCGATGGGGCTCTCTGGCTCACACTTGAGTGTGAGTACTGCCAGATAACCACACCCCTCTGGTGTAAAGGGGCAGTTCCACCAAGGGTGTGCTAGTCTGGCTTTTGGGAAAGCTGAGGCTGCAATAAGGATTCGTGCACAAAGAAGAGGTCCCCCACCTTCCCCCTCAGGTGAGCCACGTGACCACCGAGGGCTCTGGGGCAGAGCCCTCAGTGAAAAACCAATTCCCCAGCACAGATGAATGAGCTCCAAATTCCTATTCCATAAAGCATGAATGAATTCGTTTTAGCTCAACCATTCTTTTAAGGCAGGTATAAACAGACACCCAAATCAGAAAGAAAAAAAAAAATCCCCAAAAGTTTTCATATCCACAGACTGCTCTAGTTTTGAGCAACGCTGCTTCCTAATATATCCAAATGTATCCCAAAGTAACTAAGCAAGGAAACATATTCATAGAATCAATATTTTTAAGCTGGCTGTAAGTCGGGAACTATCTACTAAAATAATAACTTTAATTTTAGAACAGTGAATCTTTGGCAATACTTAACCAACAGGTTCGGCTGGGACAGACATTACCACATTTCTTAGGAGTAAAGTCAGCACATTTCAAAATGCAGTTAATATGATCTACCCCAACTTAGGGAGGTCTACCATTTACAAAAAACTTACTATCTGGCTGGCACTGTGTTAATGGCTTTAGGCCAAATTACTCTTTGGAGTTTCCCTAAGTTCTTGGTGTTTATTGTCTTGTAACTACCCCTCCAACCGGCAGCTGCCAATGCTCTGCAACCCCAACATTGCATCATTTACTGTCAAGTTCTCTACTGGCTTCATCTCAGTGGGTTTGGAAGCCATTAGTCCCAAAAGTCTGTGTCACACAGCTGGCAATCGAATCTCCCACATAGCCATACAGCCTGACCCTAAGAATGCCTTAAATGTGGCCCCAGCTTTCTGAAATGGATTTAATAACTTTTCAGGACACACCACGAGAATCACATGCTTTCTAAAAAATTCAAGCAGCATCACTGCCATTTCTTTTTTTCTTCTTCTTCTTCTTATTTCAGAATATTACGGGGGTACAAACGTTTTGGTTACATGAATTGCTTTTGTGCAGTTTGAGTCAAAATTGTAAGTGTGACAATCACCCATATAGAGTGCATTGTACCCGTTAGGTGTGAATTTACCCCTCCCCTCTGCCCCCCTCCCACCTGCTTGATTTCCATTGGATTTTACTACCATACATGCCATTTCTTAAAGCCAGGAAGCTACTGAGCACCTGGGAATTTCACCCAATGTTCCAATAGTACGCACCATGGAACGCTAGAGCACAGCTTTGGGATCCTGGCTCCTAAACGGCTGATTCCGAGTTTGAGTCACACCAAAAAAGCACACCTATGTCACTGCACTGTAAGGCAGTGCAGAACATTTGGTCCCAAAAGAAAATGGAAATGTAGCTGAATGTAATTAACCTCTAATGCTGAAATCTGTCCTTTTGCTATTTCGCACGTTGTGGCTTAACTTCCAGGGTGTTCCCGTGAAAGAACTAGGTTATCTAAGTGCCCATAAGACAGCAAGAGAGGATGGTATTCTATTCCATGCTTTCATACATCCTATCTAAGATTATAAGAGAGTATAATCCTTAAACTGCACTCCAAAGCAATCATCTCAAGAATTTATCAACACCTTAGTTCAGAAGAGATTTCAAAATCAAGTCACTTTACCCAACAACTCATTTTCCAAAGTTGAGCCACCCAGGTCTCTTCCCCAAGGCAGATCTGCCTCCCGTTCCCATGTAAGCAGTAGAAGCCTCAGCAGGCACAGGAAGAAGCCACGTTTCAGGGACCCGCCGCAGGGTGAGTGATGGGTAAAGAGAGCTCCTCTTTCAATGTCAAAGACCGAAGCTCCAAGAAGGAAACTTGGTTCTTTTTCTCTCTGGTTTCCCAACCCTGAGGTTCAGGCTTGAGCCAGCACAGAGACAGGGGAATCTCCATTCTTAAAGGACATGTCTCCGTGTGAACAGTCAAGAAGAAGCCCCCCAACTGATTCTCAGACTCGGCAGCTACCGCCTGCCTCCAAGACCTCCTCCAAACTTGCCCAGGTGACCCAAAAGTATGAAAGGACAACTTGCAATTTCCATGATGGCCTCTGACCTCTACAGCCTGGCCTCTCCCTTAACCTGTTCTCTTACCATGCAGCCAAGAGGAAGTCTTCCAGCCCAAAATACAGTTAGGATATCAAGAGGTATCCTCCTTCTTTCCTCAGGAAGCAGAACAGGACGTGGTCATCATCCATGATTTCATTCCCTGAGCCACCCCACAAGCCAGTCCGCTGACCCGGAGCTGCCTTCCCACGCAGAGGGGGAGGGCCACTCTGGACTTGGGGACGAGCTCCCTGGGGTAAGGCTGTGCACCCAAGAGGCTGGTGTGGCAACCAAGCCTGTCAGCAACAAAGGCTGGGACTGCCTGCAGCGTAGATGACAGAGAAGATGTCACAAGCTCCTCTGGGGAGGTCACCGGGTGTGATGACAAATCCGCTTTCTTGGCCCCTCACACTTTAAGCTTAAAGGGCCCATCCAGAAAGAACCACTCCCCTCATGGAACCGCTGCTCCCTCCTTGCTTCTGTCCCTGCTGCTGTGGCCCTTATATTGGTGGCAGGAAATTCTTTTAAGAGAACATGGCCACAGAGCGATTTCAACACTCCAGATAACAATAATGCTTTTAAAGCAGTGGCATTGGAAACAGAGAGGAAAGAAGAGAATCTGGAAAAATTAAGTATGTACGTGTGTGCATTTGATTAGCAACTTAATTTAATAACTAAAAGGCAATGAGTAAGTACGGTAGTTGGAAAACATAGCTGCCATATGTGAAAAGTGAAATTGTAGCAAGATCTGTGTCATATTATTGTCATGGGGAGATTATGAACATTGACCTTGATATATATTCAGGTGGCATGCCCTGACAGAAGGATTTTAATCAGAGACTAAACATTTCAGTGCAGCAAAGAATCTTGAGCTTTAAAGTTAAATTAAATGACTTTTTTTTTTGAAAAAATTTAAAGGCATTCCCAAGGATTTTCAAAACGGGAGTGATTCTTTACCTTTAAGTCGCCATTGGTTGAAAGAGAAAGAACTAAGGCTCAAATCTGAGGACTCTGTCAGATTGACAGACGACAGAACAATGTCCTAAGGCCGAGTCCCAAGTCACTTCCTGGGTGCTTAGAACCAAATGTTCCTCTACCTTCTCATTAAAAAAAAAAAAAAAAAAAACTTTCAAAATGACCTCAATTTTCTATTTGCAATTCACTGCAAGTTGTTTGGCAGTTATACAATTAAGACTACAAGCTCTAACAGATAAAACACAATCCTTTCTTTCGTTGATTCTGAGAAACATTTTTCTCACTTTTAACATTTCTGAAATTAACAATATCTTACAATCACAATGGTATATTGTGGCTTGATCAGCACCATTTTTTTTCCTTTGTGGTATGTAAAATAGTGGTACATTTTATAAATGATAGCATCTTATGAAATAGAGCATATAAAAATAAATTTCTAGATAGCTCCACTTACGACTATCTAAAAACTGCTTGTGAATTATTTGGGTAAAGCGGAGTATCTAGGCAAAAACTTTAGTGAGTATCACCCTTTCAGTTCAACTCAACCAAACATTTATTGGGCACCTGTTATATGTTTGGGATGACGAAATAGAGCATTTCCTTATGATGCCTACAACCTGGGAAACGGTGGTCACTTACCTACTCTGAGACAGGGCCGTAACAGCTAGTCTGGCATTGTTAATAGTGAATGTTAGAAAGAAACAGACTAACTCTGCAAGGAGAGGCTATCAGTTGGAACTAGTCCTGAAGGGTTGATAAGATTTGGCTTAGCTTGTGAGAATAGAAGGAAATGAACAGGTATAGAAGGGAGTTTGCACAAAAAGGGGAAGGGCAGAAAATGCTAGGAAAAGAAAAGGGTTATAAGCAAAGGCTGTGAGGAATGAATCATTAGCCTCATGTTTGGAGAGAGACGAGCACGTGGAAAAGAGCTGGAGGTGACGAAGCTAAAAAGATAGGTTGGAGCTATGGCTGCTTCACAAAGGAATTGGACGTTATGATGTGTAATGGAATTACATGATGGGATTGCATTACGGTATGAACAAACACGGTTTTTCCTCCTGGGTAGCATGGAAGAGAAGGTGGAGACTTATTGCAAGCAATCAATCACGCGAGACGGCCCAAATGGGACGGTGAGTGCCGTGGAGTCATGAGAATGGCAGGTAGGATCACCAGGACTTCCTGGCCACATATACACCTTTGACGAATGAAGGCAGGAGAAGGATGAGGCGGAGACTCCCCTGAAGTTCCTAGTTTGGTAACTGAAAAAACAGAAGGTGACAAGAACACCTCCCACTCTGAGTCTAACAGAATACCTGAGTCAAAAGTTTTATCCCTGAGAAGCCAGAATTCACTTACAATGATCTTACTGGAAATTTGGTGTCCATTCCAAAAGGAGCTTCAAAACAAAGAAACCAGGGTTGGAACACATTAGGACAGCAATATATTTAAAAAACAAAAAATTATTACCCTCCTCTCTTAGTTTGGGCTGCTAGAACAAAATACTTGAGTGATTTATAAACAATAAAAATCTACTGCTTATAGTTCTAGATGCTAGAAAATCCAAGATCAAGGCACCAGCACATTCTGTGTTTGGTGAGGACCTGTTCCTCACAGATGGCACCTTTTTGCTGTGTCCTCATATGGTGGAAGGAGCAAACAGGGTCCCTCCAGCCTCTTTTATCAGGATACTAATCCCATCTATGAAGGCAGAGCTCTTGCGACCTAGTCACCTCCTAAAGGCCCCACCTGTCAATGCTATCACATTAGGTACTAGGTTCCAACATACGACTGTGGGCGAGAGGCCAATATTCAGGCCGCAGCACCTCCCAGAAAGCTTAAATCAGGAAGGATATCAGGATGGAGAAACAGATAACAGCCACTTTCATTACATAATCAAAGAACTTTTAAAAAAAGAACAAAATTTGAAATGCTATAAACAGTTCACATAAAAAGCAATATTCATACCCATTAAACTTTCAAAGAAAAAAAAAGAAAAACAAAAATATTCTCTAATCACTTGTGAGAAGCCAGAAGTTTAAAAACATTATCTCAACCACATCTTTCAGGGACTAAATCAAAACTGAAATAATAAATGGATTAAACAGCATCGATAATTTAACACAAAAATAGAAATATGATGCCTCAGGTTTGGTACCATCACTTTAGAAAGTAAATCAGATCTGAGTTCAGCCTCTGAACTTGCTAGGCCCACAGGACACCCACTATGCTCGTTACACACATCTTGAGATCAGTCTCTTTTTTTTTGTGACAGTCTTACTCTGTTGTCTAAGCTAGAGTGCCATGGCATCAGCCTAGCTCACTGCAACCTCAAACTCCTAGGCTCAAGCCATCCTTTTGCCTCAGCCTCCCAAGTAGCTGGGACTACAGGCATGTGCCACTATGCCCGGCTAATTTTTTCTATATATTTTTTAGTTTCTATTTTTAGTAGAGACGCTCTTGCTCAGGCTGGAGATCAGTCTTATTATTTAAACAAGATCATCAACTGCAAGACACGTTGCAAAGCTGTACAAATCATAGTGAGATACATCTGGAATGCATAAATAAGTGCACCCAAGTGCCACTTCAAACAAATGTAGCATTTAAGGACAATCACTTAACCTTTCTCTGAGTGCACAAATGAGAAGTCAGTAGCTGTGCCACACCGGGCAGATCTCAGGCGATGCTCTGGTTACGTTAGTGACCAGACAGCGAATGCTGGGAGTGGAACACACAGCAACGGGGGCAGAGGGATGGCAAGCAAGACGTGGAGTAACTACGGGGTCACAAGTTGCTCAGTCCAACCTCTTTAAAGTGAAGAGGACAGCCTGAAGTTTCTGTGCTCCCTATACTTCAAAAGACCATGTTTCTTTAACTTGCTCAGGTCAAAAGCCATGAGCATCACAGTGATAACCACCATGAGATTTTCTCCACTGGATATTCTTTTTCAGTAAATAGGTGATTCGGTTAAGGCAAAAGTGCTGCTGAGCTGGACCCTAGAAAGAGAAGATGGAAAGGTCACCTTTAAGAGCCGGTGCAAGATCTTTCTCGCCAATAACGACCAACATTCCTTCTAGCCAAACTACGAATTGGGAGAAAATAAAAAAGCACATGAAGTAGTTGCAAACTGGAACTTTTAAAGTAGAAGGAAGAAAAAAAAAGTCAAACAGAGCACATGTGCCCCTCCCTAAAATCATAAGAGGATAATCAGCCTCTTTCAACATAAAGACAGTTCCCGGGGAGTCATGGGAACATTTCTACAACAGTGATACTTCAAAGTCCCCATGCAGAAACTGATACAGAAAATCACAAAGCAAATCTGTTTCGTGTATGACAGCAACTGGCTTAAAAAGCTTGACATCCATTGCCAAGTAGTATCTATGGGACCACACACAAAGCAAGTGAAAGAGACAAGAGGCCTGCCTTCCAAGAACCAATGAGTACACGCCTGTCTAGCGCACTGGTAGGCAAATGGATTTAAGGGCAATAACACAGGTTGTAAACATGCCCACCCAAAACAGTATGAGTACCTGTCATCACTTATTCTTTTTTTTTTTTTTGAGATAGAGTCTCACTCTGTCACCCCAGATAGAATACAGTGGCATCATCATAGCTCACTGCAACCTCAAACGCCTATGCTCAAGTGATCCTCCTGCCTCAGCCTCCCAAATAGTTGGGACTATAGGCACATGCCACTAAGCCTGGCTAATTTTTCTATTTTTAGTAGAGATGGGGGCTCCTGCTCAGGCTGGTTTCGTACTCCTGAGCTCAAGCAATCCTCCCACATTGGCCTCCCAGTGTGCTAGGATTACAGGCATGAGCCGCTGCACCGGCCAGCTTATTCATATGATTAACGTATAAATTATATACACGAACTGCTGTACAGACAAATTATGTACATTTCAAATTTCTCTGTATGTTTATAAAGGACATAATTTACTTGAACCAAATGGAAAAACACAGACATTTAAATGCAAAAGATAAAAAGAAATAGAAATTCTGAAATTTCCTTCCCATGCTGTAATGCAGGAGTCCCCAACCTATGGTGAGTTGTATAATTATTTCATTACATATTACAATGTAATAATAATAAAAATATAGTGCACAATAAATGTAATGTGTCTGAATTATCCCAAAACCATCCCCCCTCCCCAGTCCATGGAAAAATTCTCTTCCATGAAAACGATCCTTGGTGCCAAAAAGGTTGGGAACTGCTGCTCTAATGAATTCATTTTGCACAGCCATCAGTCACTGAAGACCACTGCTTGAGCAAACAGAGGGCTGATCTAGAACATAAGAAAAAGAATCAGGAAAGGCAGCCTGTCAAAAATTCAGGTGAGGTTTGCAAGTTGCAAAGGAACTCACCAACAGCAGAAAACAGATCATCTATGGTAAAAAGCTATCCCAAAATTTGTTGTTCATGTTTGGTTTCTGAGTTTATTGAAACAATCCTCAGTTTCCCTATCTGTACAGCCTAAACTTTAGCCATATGTCAACCTTATGCAGCAACATCACACAAGGGCCAGAATCTCCCAAAATCTTCAGGAAGGCACCCGTCACCATTCGGGAGGCGCGTGCTGAAAACCTCGAGCTGCTCTGAACTCATCTGCCCATAGCATTACCTTTCATTGGGGAATCATTAAATCCAGTTGCACTTTTGCAACAAAGATAATAAATATCCCTTCACCAGTAGTTAATAAAACAACACCATATGTAGAAAAAGAAAACAGTAAGACAAAAGGACTCATCCCCGCCCACCACAGGACAAGACAATACAATGTAGCATGATTCACCAAGATACAGTAAGCAAACAGCACCTTTGGGACCAGAACTGCATTGTTCAGTGTGGGTAATTTTAGACACAGACAGACTAAGTAGCCAAGAAATCTCACTTATCTAGTCTAGAAGTATAAAGGCTAACATAACAAGCGATGAAAACTTATTAAAAAAATTTTTTTGAATAAAACTTTTGTTCTCATAGATAGGAAAACAAACTCACCTAGCTCCTTCCAGACTCTCATCTACCTAAACATAGGTCTTCAGCACAAATTCCTCTTTCTAATCTCCTAGTGGACACCTCCATGAGGCTATCCCATTGATAGTTCTAATTTGACACAGTGTTTAGGGTCAAAACCTTCCACATTTATGATTCCTCCCAGAAGGCAGCATGATTTGGAAATGTAACATAGACTACGGGTTCAGACAGACCTGGCCTTAATCTGCCATTCAGTGAATCTGTGACCGTAAGCCAGCCACTTAGCATCCCTATGAACCACTATCTCCACCTGCAAAATAGGAAATCAGCCCACAGGTTTATGCTCCGGATTAAATAAGGCAACGTAGGTGAAAACGCTGTTCCTTGGCATGTGGCTGGGCCTTTGTGAATGTGCATTTCCTCCTCTCTCCTTCCTCTTCCCCTTGTTCTTCCCGGAAGGTCCTTGAAGGATCTTCTACGTCTTCTCCCTTCTGTTACCATCCTTCCAATCCAGGTCTCCTTGCTTTCAATCACCATCGCTAATATTCCCCTTTTCTGCCCAATTCACCCACTGCACACATCCCTGCAAAACCAGACGAAGGCACAAAGTGCACGTACTATCCTTGGACAGTGCCGCAGCTCTGATCCCTGTTCTGCTAACAAAGGTACGAACACCCCCGGCATACGCTGCAGAGAGGGGAGCCGCAGGGGTAAAGCAGCATCCTCCTGAAGAATCCATTTTACCAAAAGATTCACTTGGGAGGTTAGGGAGAGCAGGGGAGTTGAGGCAGACTGATACCGCAATAAGATTTTATATGTGCATGACTTTCTGTGATGAAATACACATCTTACCCCCAATGTAAAATGGCACATGGAGTGGTTAGATGTTCTTTGTCTTTTTATGTTGTTGTGTTTTATTGCAAAGCTTTGATCTTCCAAAATTTTCTTTATCACTGTTCTCCTCTGAATCCCTATAGCTATCAGTTATATGAATACTTGTCTTAAACCTTCTCCTTCTCCTGGTAGGATCACAAATTCCATGAGGGAAGGGACCACAGCTTACCACTTTTTGTCATAGTGTTCAAGGGCACATGCCCCCTGTATTAGTCAAAGTACTCCAGAGAAAGAGAACCTGTACATATAGATTTATAGTTACAGCTATGTGTCTACATCAAGAGAGAGAGAAAGATTTACTTTAAAGAATTGGCTCATACAGTTTTGGGGGCCGGCAAGTTTCACATCTGCAGGGTATGACAGCAGGCTGAAGACCCAGGGAAGGACGGATGTTGCAGATTTGAGTCCAAAGGCATCTGGAGACAGAATTTCTTCCTTCTCGGAGGGCCACAGTCTTTTGTCTTAAGACCTTTGACTGACTGGATGAGGCCCACCCAAGCTGTGAAGGGTAATCTTCTTTATTCAGCCTCTACTGATGCAAATGGTAATCACATCTAAAAATAACTCACTGCAACACCTAGGCTGATATTTGAGCAAACAACTAGGCAGCACAGACCAGCAAAGTTGACAGATAAAAGGAACCATCACTCCCCCAACAAGAGACTTTTTCTCTAGTATTAATAACTAGTGATGCTGTCAATATAGGCTGAAGGAAGAAAAGGAATAAAATGCATTCCCCATAAGACATTTGCAATGGAATACCCGGATACTCTGGGCTGATCCCCCACCAGCCCACAAGCCCACTTGTTCTGAGATCTGAAGTGTGGGTGACTGGGGTGTCCAGGTAGCCACAGGATCCAGGGCATGGAGAGGTTACTGAGAAGAGTGGTATGGTTTCTGAGATTTTTTTTTTGGCCATATATTTCTAGACAACTGCACCCATGCAAGCTTGTCTCTTGGTAGCCAAAATCATCAAGAGTTTTGACTCTCTTTTACTTCAATGTGGAAAACTGTTATCAAAATATATCTGCAAATTGGAAAACACGTACACACACACACACATACACATGCGCACATGCACAAAGCCAATGTAGTAGTTTATACCACAGATCCTGGCTCTTGAAACAGCCCCCATCTTTACCTTCTCCCTCCCCTCCTGACACACATTAATTATGGGGACCCTGGGTACAGAAGCTACCCTGTTGGTGATATTTCTGCTCTAGCCTTGGATCTGAAATCACCACCTTCTCCCACCTCTGAGCCAAGACTTCAAGCACACAGCGAGTTGGGGGTGGAGGGTGTCCCCAGCAAGTCCTCAATTCCGACGCAGCTGGGCTTGAAGTTCAGCATAGAAGCCCAGCACTGGGGAGGAGGGTCGAATGATTGTTCAACACCCTCCTACACCCTGCTCATGACTAATGCATCACACTGGGAAAGCGTTTCCTCCCAGCTAGTTAAAACTGACAAGTCCACATTTAAACCAAACCAATCCCCAGGAGGCTCAGGAGTCACAGCCCCTCCAAGCCCTAAGTACACCCCTTTCTGAAAATATCCACCTAGGGAGAAAATAAGCTGAGAGTTTTGTATTAGGAGTCCTTTCTAATTTGCTTCTCCACGGGGCAGGGAGCTTGAATTTCCAAGGGTCAAATCAAAGAACATACACAGTGGGTCGGCAATCGGTATTCCTTTTCTCGCACCAAGATAACTTGCTAACTTGGAGCAAATCGTTTAATTTTTCTATGGCTTCAGATGCTTCCTCAGTAAAATTTAGCACCTAGTAAGTGCTTTCAAAATGTTGGGCTCCACAGAAAAGGGAGATGTTGGGTATGGTATGTAAAAGGGGAAAAAAATGGTACTGTGTGTATAATCAACATAGGGATTTATTTTTCCAGTAGTGATTTTCCATTCAAAATAGCACCCACGAGAAGAAGGAGGGGGATTAATCAAGAGTATTCACTAAATAGAGCTTGGTGATCAAAATAACATCAGCCTTCTGGTTCTGCTGATGCTTCACTTGCACAGGCGCGGGAAGTGGGGACCGCACGCGGCCTGAGCTCATGTTGGCGCCAGGGTGCCAGCTCTTAAGCCACCTGTTTCGTTCTGCTTCTCGTGCTCCGTCCCCACACTCACAGGAACAGCCTGCCATCTGTGCCGTACCGCCCAGCCCCGCTCGGTTTTCCATAAAGGTAAATAAGATCCTGACATTATTTTCCATCTAAAAAATATCCTGCAATTAATTAGTGCTTCCTGACTCAGTCTCAGTTCAGCTCAACCCAAGTCAATTCCAACGCGCGCTGAGCACCTACTCTGGGCATGGCACGGTTCCATATTCCACATCGTGGATGCTAAGATGGGGAAGGCTTAAGACTCCTTAGAGGGCCTTAAAAGATCTTTTATTTGGGAGGGTGGAAGGGAAGAAATGGGATAAGGACCCAAAAAGTATAATATGAGGTCCAAGAGTTAGGTGCCGTACAATGAACTCGGAGTGCTAAGAAGAGGAGGGGTGCAATTTAATGAACCCCTTTATGCCTAGAGTGTGTTGATGCAGCCTATATATTTACAATTAAATATATGCCCTTAACAGGGCAAAGGTAAAAAAATACACACATCTTTTGAAAATATAACACATGAAGATAAGATGGCAGTTAAATTTGACCATGACTTTTTAAACCTGGATTTGATGATTACTCAGGAAAAAGAAATAAGCATTTTGGTTATTGGAGCTATAATCAGAATATTGCCAAAATTGTTGGGAAAGAAAACAGTTCTAATTCTGGGGGTTAATAATGGGTATTTGGAAATAATTTTACCAAAAATTATGGTATAGAGGAGACTACTCATTCTCAAAAAAATAATCTTTAAAAAAGATTTAAAACTAAAGATCTAAATAAATAAGAACAAGCAATTTCAAATTTTAGGCTATTTAAATATGAAATGGATGATTTTCATCCTAAAAGTTACAGAGGATTTCTCCAAACTGAGCCCCATATCAATAGCCACCATTTTCAGACAGGTAAAAATCATGAAATATGAAATTTTAAAAAATCCTGCCTATATATGAATCACCGGCAAGATAACCTGAAGATAAAAAGGCAATATTTAAGTGTTGAAATACTTTCCAGTCTCTTCTATTTCAACTATCTGGCTGAAGAAGAAACAAAATGTATCTCCTCATTAGGGAAAACTCAGGGTCCTTTCGGTTCCAGTTCGAGGTTGAACTGCATTCTTGATCAGCTCTTTGTAAAGGCGTATCCTTAACAGCCCCTCTCCTAAAATCATGCCACTGACTTCAGAGCTCCTCTAGAGGAACACTCCAGGATACATGCACACGTGCACTCTGCCAGCTTCATGCTTTGTGTTAAAAGAAGGGCACCAGGGGTGAGTGAATTAGGAAAATAAATAAAATTCAACTAAAATTTCACACCATATAAACTTAGGGGGTATACTTGAAAACATTATGCTAAGTGATATTAACCCAGACACAAAGGGACAAATACTGTATGATTCTACTTATATGAGGTATCTAGAATAGTCAGACTCATTGAGACAGAAACTAGAATGGTGGTCACCAGGGCCTGGGGGTGGGGGGAAGGAGTGTCAGGGGGCTAGTGTTTCATGGGTGCACAGTTTCACTTTTGCAAGAAGAAAAGAGTTCTAGAGATAGAAGGTGGTGATGGTTACACATAATGTGAATGTACTTAATGCCACTGAACTATAGTACCTAAAAATGGTTTAAAATGGTAAATTTTGGTGTTTATATTATATAATAAAAATAAGATGGTATAATAATAACTCATATTTGCAGAGTGCTTCCTAGTTTGAAAAGTGTTTCTATATACATTAGATCATTTCACCACCAATGCAACCTGGGGGGAGGGGTAGGCATGTTACTCTTGTACCCATTTCTATGTAAGACGCGTGTCCACAGCCTTGTGGATGGAGGAGTGGCTGGGCTGCCACCAGAACCCAGGCAGACTTCCTTCACACCATGTGGTGCCTATTTCACTACTCTACCCTGTCTTCCAGTAGTTGTACATATCCTGTAGAAATATAGAAAATGTTTCCAGGTGCTGCAAGAAATATCCATTCTTTACTCAAAGTCAGGAACTCCAACTCCAGGAGTTGAATTATTTCACTTTATTTAACCCAGTGTTTCCTAAACTTCCTTAATCCTGAAAACTTGTTTTGTAGAATACCTATTGACAACCTATGGAGAAGTCAGTGTTTCGTGGGTTACTACTGTGGGAAATCATCCTAACAAAATGTGCTCATTGAGATGACTACAGATGCCATCTATGCGCAATAATCAAGTAACCAAGGTGTTTACTTAACTGGCAGTTCCAAGTATCAATATCATCGCCAGCACTACGCTCATGTGGTAACCCTCCCTCACCAATTTTCTGTCTTCCCTCATCCAGATCTTTCCATCAACCATAAAAGTACCACACAGATCATGGGGAAGACAATGACTAACCCGACAGACGTCATCCTTGGCTTCCGTGTTTCTTACTCACCGGGCACGGATCACATCAGATCCATTCGAGGGTTTGTGTGTGCATGTGTGTGATAATTGGCCTCTGTGCTTGAGAAAAAATAAAAATAAGAAGAAGCATAATGGCTTTTATTCCTCCTACCCCAAATCCTTTTTCACAAGGCCTGGTACAAATAAGTCAGAGGAAGAAACAAATACATAACTCTGTGTTAAATAAACATATCGGAGGAGGAATGTGCAAGGTAGACCAGGAATACGGGTTCAACAATAATACTTAGGTTTGGGGTTTAATATACTTCATAGCAGTTTCTTCATACTAATTGAAACAAAAACATCAGCAACCCCAAACCAAAATTCCTAATCATGGGTTTCTTGTTTTGTTTTGAACACGGTGCATCCAAAAATCTTTAAGACAAAGCATAAAATTGTTTAAAATTAATTTGTGATATGATATATATATATATTTCATTCTTGAAAAGACTTCAATATCTCCTTCTGAGACTCAATTAAAAATAAAAATCGCCTCCCCATGCCTTTCAGAAGGAAGGAAAACACAGCCCTGGTGTTTAAGTAGTAAACCTGGCCATGCTTCCACCTAACCACCCTCTCCTTTCCATGACATTTCTGAGAACGCAATTAACTGCTGACATTGGCCCAAGCTGCAGTAGAGAAAACATTAAACCTGTCAACTGTTATTTCTTGTTGGGGCTTGTGCTGTTTGTTTGTTACGTACGTTCGGTTTATAATGGGAGTTTGTCAGCTTCTTTTTGTTTGAACTTGACACAATGGGAAAAGCCCTTAGGGGTTAATTATTAATCTCGATATGAAATCTCAAACAGATAATGCACAGGTCTGGAGCAGTTGTGAAAGACACCCAACAGCATTAGTCAAAACAGGGACTGTTCCCAGACCAGAGCAGTCTCAAGCGGGTCTGCGGTACACTGGCCAGTAAGTGACAGGGAGTGAGAGGTTAGCGCCTTGTTAGCCAGACACAGTCGGGTAGGAAGTTTGCTTCTGCTATTTGATACCAAATGACAAGTTACTTCACATCACCGAGACTCAGTTTCCTCATTGGTAAAATCGGAATAATAAGAGTAAATGGAACAATCTATTGGAAATCACAGTCCACTGACTGAGCTACAGAAGTGATCAATAAATGGCAGCCTGGGGAAAAAAAATGTGGGGTCTTTCCTTACATCTAGGTAATCAATAAGTCATCATAATCTCCATAAATATGGCCTCGGAGCCATAATTAGAAGTTTTCAAAAAATAGCTATGAAAAATGCTGTGTGAAATTAGTGCCTGAATTCATAGTCTCTCATTTCTTATTGATTACAATAAAAACACATGAAGCTCTCACATGGCAGAGAACAGTCACAAGGGCATCCCGTATCTTCGTCAATGATAAACGTCAAGGAGGCGAAATGACAGCTCAAAAGACCATTGCCTTGTAAAGTAACAATACACCAATTCTCTAGTTTTTTCACATCTTTACAAGCTTTTTGAAAAGATTATTGTTACCCAAAATTAAAGTCACAGAAAGTTCATCTTCTAAATATAAGTAACCATTGTTTATTAAAGATAAATACAGACAAAAATGTAAGTATCTCAGAAAGAATATTGTCAACGACAATTCATTATTTACTGCCCCAGAACTTGTCAGAAAGGTAAGAAGCAAATCAGATTTACTAAATATAGATAAAGTATAGATACTTTAAATATAGACATAGTAAAATATTCATTCTATAATATTTGGAGTTAAAAGATCACACTTTTGAGGGATAAATGCCAAGTTCTAGATATCTCATAGTAGGAGGTGTCAGTAGTAAATGCATTTGCTGCTAAGTTGACTCAAAAGAGCCAACACCAAAAACACAGCTCATAGGAGGTAACCCCCCTGCCCAGATATGTATGGAAGTGACAGTAGGATGGATCTGCATGGTGAATTTTAGAGCAGAGCCCATCCAGAGAGTGAGATCATATGATGTGACCACTTTTTTGCTAACAACCATAAACAACAGCTATTGTGTATGAGACACCATGCACCCAGTGCTTAGGACTGAGGAGAGGGTGGTGATACAGATATGATTGTCCTCCTGAGTTAGCCTAGAAGGACCCAGACCATGAGCCCAGGCCTAGAAGTCAGTGGCCTATTTCTACAAGGCCTAGTTTAGAAGAACTAGATTAATACAGTAGAATTTAACACTATATAATAAAAACTCTGGATTCAATTTCTCATTCTTCTCTAGACTCTCTTACTGTACAGCCCCTAACAATGAAACACAGATAAGGGCATTAGATAAGGACACTGCTGGGACTGCATAGCACAAAAATGGAGCCCAGATGGGAATTACATTCTAGGCAAATTAATCAAAATGGAGAATAAGCATACAGCTGCCTATCCCTTCTATCTGAGTGGGATGTTAGGCTCAGAGAATAAAAACATTACCCAACGTATAACAGAGATGGCAAATATTCCGCAATGCTATCCATAGTCAATTTCAAGTAACTTCTGGACTTAAATCTTCTGCTTTACAGGGGAGCACTGCCGTCCCCATCATTAGCTTCAGAGTGATTTATAATTGTCAGAACAGAACAGAACTGGGAACACTTCCTCAAAAACACTCTGAGAAAAAAAATGACTAAGATAAAGCAGAAAAGTAAATGAGACAGTGAACACGATGTAACTCTGCCCCACGGCCCTGCTTTCCAAAAGCAACGAAATGAAAGACACCTGCTTGGTGGGCTGCTGAGCTATGGCCTCCGTTTGGCTGTGAGAGCTACACACACGTTCATATACTTTATTTACTCCTATAGCGAAGAAAAAGTCGTTTTTCCAATTTTTTCAGAAACTCCAGGCCAACCTAAAGGCTTCCTATCTAAAATAGTACCAGAGACACAAGAAATGATAAATATAGCAGCCATGCAAGTAAGTAGTCGGAGGGAATGAAAATGGAGAGGAAGGAAAAATTAAAATAAAGAGAAATATAATAGAAACAAGTACTGTGTACTTAAGGTAGGAGCAATGTGTTCAAATGAGAACATGGTCAAGATTTTTTTAAATGTGAGTGCGGTTACTTAAAATTCAAGAGGACAAAAGAACTTCTCAGTCTTAGTAAATTCTGACAACAGAATGGCATATTATATCATTGACATGTTTTGAATTTCTTAATTTACCTAACTCCAGTCTCCAATAAATCTTTCATCACCTGGGTCTGTGGTAATTGTATGTATGTGTGTGTATGTGTGTGAGAGAGATTTATAAAATAAGTAGTAAACATTTTAAATATTTTGCTTAACAAGGATGAGCAACTGGAAGTGTTCATCAGAATCATCATTTCACTAAAATATTGATTTAAAAAATACCTATTTATTTTTTAAATTAAATTTGGAGCCAAGAGTCTTAATTGATTGCTTTTAGTGTGTCAAATTAGACTAAACTATATAGAAAATTAAGTGATAATAGATGAGTGTTTGGTTCTACAGCTGCCCAAAAAGACAGGCTTGCAGGATTCAACAGCAGTGGAGTAGCAGGCGGGACTGGGTGGGGATGGGAGCAGGGGAGAAAGGATGAGCATTAGCCATAAAAAGAAAAAACAGTCCCCAGCCTTTATCCTTCCTTAAAGGACCTCAGATAAGAATTCAGACATAATTCCTGCAGGTTCCACTGATAGCTGCCCCTCAGTAGGGTTTGTCTTCCCTCTCACTCACACCTCTTCATAAAAATCTGCCCTTCTACCTCCTTGAAAATCTTATCAACACCTAGTTGTAGAGAGAAAAGTGTTTACAACATTTTGGGTTCTAACATGACTGAACCCCTCCTGAGCCTTTTAATAACTTGTATAAGAATGTGCCTAGAGGTGCAGCACTACCCTTCCCTGCCAGTTCAGAAATTCTAAACAGGCTTCAATGCTTTTTCAATTTAGGAACAAAAACAATTCTCCCTAAAACCTTCAGGAAAAAAAAAAAATGTCTACGGCTTATTTATCCTAGTATAACCACAAAATATACTTTTTAAAAACTTGCTGACTAGAATGGGGAGGGATCCACCCACGGAGGTGACTGGCACAGGAGCATGAGAGGCCACACAGGGCAAGATGCCCCTGTGAAGGGGAACAGCCAGTGTCATCAGAGTCCAGGCAGAGCATGGGAGGGTGGGATCCAATGGGACAGAGGAGCCCACTTAAAGGGGCTCCCATAGGCCAAGTCAGGGACAATCTGAGTATTGAAATAAATAATACTACTAGCAGATTAATAAATTGAATAAAACAGGAAACCATGAGTCCATACAGATAGAAATAAAATGGAAAACTTGATGAGAAATAAGGGATCTACATAGTTTCAAGATACCCAGCCACAAAACGGTTACTAATGACAAGGAAAGGGGTGCCTTCCCAGGGGAAAAGGCTGGCAGATGCCATCTCAACCGAGTGGCCAAGGTGAGTAGACAGCATCAGAAATGAGACAGGTCACACAACTGGGCGCTCTCCGAGAAGACAGAGGGGCAGTGTCAGACAATGGACCACTGATCCAATAATGTGGATCTAATCACAACAAAACATCCCGAGAAGCCAAATTGAGGGACATTCTACAAAACAACTGGCCAAGGCTCTTCAAAAGTGTCACAGCCATGAGAATCCAGGAAAGACCGAGGTGCTGTTAGTGACTGCAGGAGTCTAAACACGCATCACAAGCACCTGCGGGGCACAATGCTCAATGGGAAACATTTGCTGTTGTAAAGGGCGCAGTCCTCATTGGGCTCAGGACAGCGGACAAACTGGAATGGGGCGAGAAGAGGAGCTGGTAGGAATGGATCAGCTCATTTTGGGACTTCGATTCCTGTAAGGTGGTTGTACAAAAGAGTGTCTTTGTATATAAGGACAGGCACTAATGTCTGGGGCGAGAGTCATGTACTTTCAAATGATCTCGAGAAAATAAAGTCTTTTATACCGTATTGCTGACTTTTCCTGAAGTTTGTGGCAATTTCAAAACAAAAACAAAATTTTAAACCTGATAACTTATTTATCCTAAGTTCTGTACACAGGAAGATACCGATAGAAATAATTTGAATGATGAAATAATAAGACATAAAATTTAGCAAGGGATTTATCCTATTAAATGTGCAAATTAATGAAAGAATATATAAAATTTGCTAATTTCCCCTTAGGAAAAACAAAAAGCCCTTGAGCCCCACGTGTTAATGGGCTCTTCGTGTCCTCACCAGCATGCCCAAGCCCTCAGCTGGCACGGCAGTACCCATTCAGGGCTCTGCTTGGTCTTTTTATGTCAAGACACTCACGACTGTTGCCAACACCCCGAGTACACGCTGAGTACACGGAAGGCTTGGAACTGTCTCCTACATCCAAGAGCCCTCGGGTGCCCATCTGAAACAGTGCCAGGAACTATGGAACAAAACCAAAATCTCTGCCAAGTTTTCTGCTTTCAAAGGCCATGCTGTCACCAACTCCGAACATGTGGGTTCTAGTCCCAGATCCATACCCACAGAGCTCTGGGGCAGCACCACATTGGGCCTCAGTTTTGTTATCTGGAAAATGGGGAGCTAGGCGTGATAATCTAATTCTGATCAATGCCACTGGCATTGAATAAAGGCTTCCCCTTTGCCAGGCCCCTCAGGCAGCTTCAGTCTAGCAGCAGGAGAAGGGACGGTGAACAGATGTCTCTAGGACAGCCTGGGAGTAAAGGGAGATGTGTGATGACACTTGAAAGCACAGCTCCATCCTGTTCAGGGAGAAGACACTGGAGAGGGAGGAAGGTTACAGGAAGATGCAGAGTCTCAGTTGAATTTGGCAGATAAAAATTAGGGGCCCCCCAAGTGGAATACAAGGATGGGGAGAGGAAAGCCAAGTTGCTTCAGAGTCAATGCTACACAGTGGTTAGTCTGGTGCCCCCTAGCCGGTGAGCTGGGGCAAGCTATCTAACCTCCGCCTTTCATTTCTCTGTACAAGGGAGGTAACGACATTATTCAGTTCATCCTTGGGAGGGTTAAATGCTTTTTTTTTTTAAGAAGGAGTCTCACGCTGTCACCTGGGCTACAGTGCTGTGGCGTCAGCCTAGCTCACAGCAACCTCAAACTCCTGG